>JAKCPI010030124.1:0-12677 GCA_023213315.1 Euborellia annulipes | reverse complement strand
ACATGAAGGCTATGCACTCCCTTGTGAGTTATAAATGAAAGAGAGATTTGAATTTTTAACTGCATTTAGGTGATATTAACTTTCTCCCAATAAAAGTGGTATTTAGGATTTACCAGTAGATACTACTCCTATTTTAATACCTCTGGTAACATGTAGGCCTACTCACGAGGATGGGTTAATAGCCCGAAATATATCAAGTTATAAATTCAAATTTCTCTTTCATTCATAACTTGTTAGTGAAACCTCACATATTATTAAATAATTTGACTTATTATTAATTGCCTGAAATGTATTATTTATTTATTTATTTTTTAATTTTAATTTCATCTCCTTTTCGGTTGGTGGAATTTTATATGCCAAAAGAAAAACAAATACATTCAAACGTTGATCCTGCTATCGTTAAAAAGAGGATTTTTCTCTGCTGTTTTATTTAAATATTTGCTTTAATGTTTGTGTTCTTTCATTGATTTTGGAAAAAAAATTTTTATTCTTCTCTCTGATTTTGATGATTTTGTCATCCGGAAGCCGCCCTGCCCTTCTTTTGAAACCCTCAATGAATAGATTAAATTGTCTGTTCATAAATGTGAATATCTTTTTTATTTTTTTTTCTGAGTAGATGACAGGGGGCGGTGAATCGGCCCTTTCTCCTAATAAAAGGGGTATTTAGGATTTACCAGTAGATACTACTCCTATTTTAATACCTCTGTCCTGAAAAATAAATAAATATTTCGAGGCCTCTCCGCCACTTGATCGATCCATTTGCCGGCTTTCTTTTGCTTAGGCAGACCAAAAGGTCTAAAGCTTTTAATAAAAATTCCTTTCCCTCTTTTTTTTATGATTTATTATCTATATGTATTTTTTTTCAAAGAGGCTTCTTCCATATCTAAATGTAAATGAAGAAATGAAGAGACGGAATTTTCCCTTTGGCTATTCCACTTTCCCACCCACCCACTACCCTCACACCTGCTAAACATTTCCTGACCAAATTAAGAAAAATGAGACACTCTCTTCACCCTCACGCTATTTTATCTTTTTTTTCGGTTTCACCACTTGAAAATTTTTACACAAAATTTGATGTATATTTATTTTATAATAAAGTGTAGTCCAAACAATTTTCACGAAAAATTTTACTGATATACTTTTTAAAGAGCATGTAAAATTGATTTTACTTTCTCTTACCTGTATATTTGTTAAAATATAAAGTATAGGATTCATGTCAAAAATTCGATGTCGAGATTTTGACGGATATACACGTTTCCCCTGAATCAAAAAAAGTGGCTTTGGCAACATGGTCTGTTTGTGTGTGTGTGTGTGTCTGTGAACAAAATATCTCAACAACGATAAGAGCTACGAGATTGAAATTTTACATTTAAGTTAGGCACCCCCATGGGACGTGACTCGAAGCTTTTGAACAAAATCGGCCAAAGAGTACTAATTCTTTACTGATGCACTTTTTAAGTTTTTTTCGATTTTCTTAAAATTGGCTCTAACGATTTTGATTCAAATTCATAAATCAATTATTTTTTAGATGCTCTTTAAAATGTATATTCTCATTTCCATTGAAATTGTTTGAAGACCACTTTACTCTTGTATTTCATAGGAAAGATAGGAGAAATGGTTGCCATGGCAACAAAATAAATATTTTCCCATACTTAAAAATTTTACATCTTGAATTTTAATATATCTAAATATATGTCGACACCAAAAATCTGGTGTGACAAGGACAAAAGTACTAAAGATAAGAGAAAGTTGTGTGCTGTGCGACCAGTCACACCAGGGGAGAGAATCGATATTCTCGCCACCGCCTGCCTAAGAAAAAAAAAAAAAAAAATATATATTCCAACACATTTTTTATCTCTCTATCGAAATTTAAAACAAGAGTAAATTCTTTTCCAATTTCATCTTCTTCCCACCTACATATAAATTTTAAAATCTCTCTACCTTTAATGCACTCGGCCATTTCTTTTTCTTAATATTATTCTAAGGCGAGATGAAATCTCTATTGCCATCTGCAACTGGCTTGCAGTAACAGCTGGGCGTCTTGTTGCTAAGTTACTTAAAAAAAAAGGAATAGAGAGAAACATATTCCAACTCACACGAGCGTAAAGAGAATTAAAAAAAAAAAAAAACATGAGGGGAAATTGAAGTAAAATAAAGAATAAGTATTTAAGTAAATTAACTTGCCTGGAACACATTCTAGGGGGGGGAAATGCGCACATGATAAAAGCAGCCAGCCAGCCCTTTGAAAAGAGAATGAGAATTTAAGAGGCTCCTTCATTTTATTTATTATTTAATATGTCATTTCCAATCCCTTCGTGTCGTTAAATATTCATTCAAAATGTCTTCTTTAATTAATCTTGATTAAATTTTAGGTCTCTTGTGCCCATCAAAGTCATTTGCACGAATTAAGGCTACTTTTCTTTTATTCTCCTCCTCATTTCTTTTAAAAAAAAGAAAAAAACCTTTGAAATGCCTCCTCTTTAATTTTAATTTCATTTCAGAGTTTTTTTTTAACTCTTTTTTTTAAGCTAATATTAAAAGTAACGAGAATAAATAAATTTGCATAGCTTGGAAATAATAATCTTTTTAATAATATAAACATATCCTCCCTAAATCCGGGTTTTTGTTGTTTGTTATAAAGCTTTTTATTAATTCATTTGCGATTTCAAATATTTTTTTTTTTTTTTTATAAAAATGTATTGTGAAAAAATATATTTCCACGCCCATGGCTCTGAGATTATAGGGGGTGGGGTGGAGGCGATACCTCTTGCCTAAATTATAAATACAACGAGAATAGCTGAATTTTATATATACTGTGGTAGGATACAGTGACGTCATTTTAACTTTTTCTTCGGGGGGAAGTAAACTTTTTTTTTTATTTCGCCCGTTTAGGCACACGCCATTGGGCCAAAACGTCTACAAAATAAATACATATTTCTCTTCTTCTACTTTCATTTAAATGGCCTCTGTATTTTAACCATTCGGCCAGCTCTTGAATAATCACTACCAAAATTATTTTATATTTCATTCACACATTTCTTCTTAAATGTACAGATATTTGATTTACAATAATTAAAAATTTATCTATTTTTTCCATCGCTTTTCCCTTGTTCACATTTTCCAGAAGAGTTATTATTAGGGTCCGACCGAAACAAGATTTTCAGCCGAAACCGAAACCGAATATTCGGCCTCAACCTTAGTTTCGGCCGAAACCGTAACCGAAACCGAAACTTGTATTTCCTATAAAAATTTTTTTTTTCATTTTACTTTTTTTTTTTTTTGAATTTTTTTCCCCTCCCGTGAAAATCATTTTACCTTTTACTTTCTCGTACCCTATATATGAAATATATAGAGAGAGAAAGTATTGCGATCATGTCAAAAATTCGATGTCGAGATTTTGATGGATATACATGTTTTGAGGTCCCCTGAGTCCAAAAAAAGTGGGTCCCGCAAATTGGTCTGTGTGTGTGTGTGTGTGTGTGTGTGTGCGTCTGTGTGTGTGTGTGTGTGTGGACAGATTTTTAGCATGAAGGAGTTGAGCTACCGGATTGAAATTTTATATTTAACTTAGGTACCTTTGAAGAATCTCAAAATAAGCTTTTGAACAAAATCGGCCAAAAAGTACTAGTACTTTACTGATGTACTTTTTCAGTTTTTTTCGATTTTCTCAAAATTCCCTCCAAGGATTTTTTTTAAAATTCATAAATCAACTATTTTTTAGATTCTCTTTAAAATGTATATTCTCATTTTGCCGTTGAAATCTTCTGAACACCACTTTACTCTTGTTCTTCATAGCAAAGATAGAAATGGTTGCCATGGTAACCGAATTTAAATCTTTTTCTTTTTATTAGATTAAAAAATCAATTATTATTTAAATTCCCATTTATTTTTATTTTATTGTGTCTTTAATTGTTTCAAAGAAAACATATATGTCTCTCTCTCACTTGCAAACATTATCGTCTCTCTCTACTCTTTTTAAAATTCCCTTTCCACCTTATCTTCGCATAGGAACAATGTTAATTTCCTATAGGGATTTGTATGCTAATTTCGATTCAAAAGGGGGTCCCCTTTGGAACTTTTTAGGCATTTAAAATTTTTTTTCCAATTCTTATGAAATTTTGTATTTATTTACGAATCTATATTGTGTATAAAATGTCCAAATATGAGATTAAAATTTTGAAAAATAACCATAGTTTATTTGAAGCAGTCAACATTTAAAATGCAAGTTTGAAACTAAGGTGCTATGGGAAACTAAATATATCTCGACACAAAAAATCTGGTGTGACCAGCACGGTGCACAACTTTCTCTTACCGAAGGGTAAGAGAAAGTTGTGTGCTGTGCGCCAGTCACACCAGATTTTTTTTTTAGGGAGACTAAAATTTTTTTCTCCCTCAAGAGCAAATTATTTGACCTTTTTTTTTTTTTTTTGCATGCGAGTCTCATCCCATTTTTTCAGACTCTGGTTTCGGCCGGCCGAAAGGTTCGGCACTTTTTGGCCGAAACCGAAACTACGGCCGAAACCATGATTTTTGGCCGAAACTGGCCGAAACCGTTACCGAAACCGAATATTCGGTCGGTTCCTAGTTATGTTTAAGCAAGTCACTGAATTCAGATATCTAGGCTCAATATTCCCTGACGATGGATCTGAAGAAATGGAGATCAATGCAGGCTTGCAGGCAGGAAGTCGATGCTACTATGGACTGAGCCACATACTAGGATCCCGCAGTCTTGAGGACCTCAAGCTTCGTATATATAAGACCCTTATACAACCCGTGGTTCTCTATGGATGCCAGACCTGGAGCATAAAGGTGAAAGATTGTAATAGGCTCCTGGTTTTTGAACGTAAAGTTCTAAGGAAGATCTTTGGCCCTGTACGATACACTAGTACGGGAGAATGGAGAAGACGGTACAACACAGAGAGCTAGAGGAACTTTACGGAGAGGCTAATATTGTGGGGATTATGGAGAGTAGGCGTCTACAATGGATTGGTCACGTGGCGTGCATGGACAACTCGCGTTGGCCAAGAGTGACATTCGACTTCAAATCAGGGGGGAGAAGACCTCTGGGACGACTGAGGATGAGATGGATGGATGGAGGCAGGAACTATCTGGCTGCGATCGGAAAATGTGAAAACTAGAGATAAAACAAAGGATCGTTCCCTCTGGAGGCAGATTTGTTCAACATCGCGCGGTTCTCTGGGCCTATTCGCGTAAAGTAAAGTAAAGTAAAGTAAAGTGAGTTATCATGTTTAGGGGAAGAGGAAGATATCCCTCAAAATTCAAATAAAACTCGTCAACCGCCTTCTTATTTTTGGATCACTCCAAAAAGATGTGGTCAACATCACCTATAGCCCCGGTGTCACATTTACACAATGGAGTCTCCTTTAAATTTAATCTATGTAGATATTTAGAGGTAGCCACATATTCTAAGCTTAATCTTGTTATAAGGACTATCAATCTCCTAAAAGAGTTGCAGTCCCCAAACCACGATTTCTTCCTTACACTATTATAAAGGAAACCTTTCTCTTTAGAAGAATTTGTCCAAAATTCTTGGTATTCATCAAAGTCTTCCTGGTTAACAAAGAGAAGGGCATCCGGGAGTTTGAAGAGTAATAGTTCCCCATCCAAGGAGGCTAATTAGATAACGTTATCTACCTTCTCATTATTCAAAATCCCCACATGGCTAGGGCACCAAAGGAACTTGATTTCCTTCCTCGATTTATCAATTATAGATATTTCTCAAATTATTATAACATACATATAATTTACTTACAAATAGGTATCTCAAATTTAGCTAAATTAAAAAAAAGAGAGGCAAAACCCCGCCCCTATCACAGATTTAGGTTAATGGCGCTTGGTTCCTTCGTGCATTCGATCTACTATGTGTGTCCCTGGTGCGGGCGTGTGTATCCCTGTGTGGTTCACTATGCAGACCGGCTCCGGGCGTGTGGGTCCTCGATCATTTTTAATCATTTTTACTCGGGCTAGCGCTTACATAAGCAACTTATCAACCCTATTTCTCTCTCTTAGTAAAATAAGCTATTGTGGTACCTTTCCTCCACTCTTAAGCTGCTTACGTAACGCTATGGAACACAATACATATGGATGTAGTCTTAAAATTAATAATTAAACATTTATGAAACGTTCGAATGCATAAATAAGAATTTCCCTATTAATAAATAAGATTGATAAAATTTAAATTTATCGATATAATGATATTTATTAAACATCAATTTACTATTTATTAGTATTATTAATTAATAACGTTAATAATAAATGTTATTTATTGTGAAAATTTCAAATATAATAAATCAATCGATAGGTAAAGTTGGGAATGTAACCCAAACAACGTAGAGCTAATTGATAATCTCTCTATTCAATTATTGTTCTCTAATATGAATTGCTGCTAGCCTGAAATATAATTAATTTCGCCAAAAGCCTTTAATTGTTATTAGGCGAATTAAAGCCTAGCCTTATTTTTACTTTCTCTTACCTCTATATATGTTAATATATATAGAGAGAAAGTATTGGATTCATGTCAAAAATTCGATGTCGATGTTTTGATGGATCTTCACGTTTTGAGGTCCCCATGAATCCAAAAAAGTGGTTTTCGCGACATGGTCTGTCTGTCTGTCTGTGAACAAAATATCTCAAGAACGAAAAGAGCTAGGAGGTTGAAATTTTATATTGAAGTTAGGCACCCCCAAGGGACTTGACACGAAGCTTTTGAACAAAATCGACCAAAGAGTATTAATACTTTAGTGATGCACTTTTTCAGTTTGTTTCGATTTTCTCTAAATTTGCTCCAAAGATTTTTTTTTTTTTAATTCAAAAATCAATTATTTTTTAGATTCTCAATAAAATGTATATTCTCATTTTGTCATTGAAATCTTCTGAAGACCACTTTACTCTTGTACTCCATAGAAAAGATAGGAGAAATGGTTGCCATGGTAACAAAATATAAATATTTTCCCATACTTATAGATTTTACATCTTGAAATATACCGTACTGTCAGAAACTAAATACATGTCGACAAGAAAAACCTAGTGTGACAAGTACAGAACACAACTTTCGTTTACCGAAGCTAAGAGAAAGTTGTGTGCTGTGCGCCAGTCACACCAGATTTTTTTAAATCTAACGCCTGTAAGTTAGACAACCGCCGCGACTGAGCGAAAGAACCCTTTTAAATATTATGTTGCCCTCAGGCTTGGTGTAGTGGCTAGCGTGCTGACCTTGTATATCCCTTGTAGCATCCCTACAGTCGCTAGATCATAGAAGAAGAGTATCTTCACTATCTCTCTTCTACAGGTATTACCATGGTCAATGCTCTGCCGAATTAAAATCAATTATCCCACCCAATGCAACATATTCACGGAACACAAGAGAGGCATCTTCCCAGCACCCCTATGCTGTTCAGATCACGACTAACAGAACAAATCAATTTCATTCTTCCTTTGTCCCCATGACCTCCCGTGATTGGAACAAGCTCCCTGCGTCTATCTTCCCCAAAACCTACAATCTTCAGACTTTCAAGTCTAACCTCAACAGGCATCTTCTCAGTTCCCGCAGTTGAGTTTCCCCTTTATGCTTCTCCTTTTGTTTTTATTTTCTTCCTGGCTGCATGTGACTATTGGTCATTATAGGTCTTCGGACCTTATGCACCCAATCCAAAAAAAAAAAAAAAAAAAAATCTAGGGTCGCAGGTTCGGATCCCAGACAGTCCGATGATTTTATTTAAGGCATTTCGATACCAAATAGCTTAAATAAGAATGCCTGGACCCCAAATATATACATGTATATAATATAAATATTAGTACCGTTTAAAGTCTTATATGGCCTATGTTGCCGAAAAGACTGTTGGAATGTGAGTTGAGAGTGAGTGAGAAAAAAGTGTGAGTGTTTAAAAAAAAAGAGATGCTTTTTAATTTAATTCCATAACAAATATAATTTATAATAATATTTAGATAGTAATGTTAATAAAAAGACTCTCTCTATTCAAATTTATTGGAGTAAGGAATATTATTGACAAATAATTTTAAAAGCCCATATAAATAAATAAACAGTACAACGCAGAGAACATCTTGATTGTCATTTAAATGAAAACAAAATGACTATAGAATGAATAAATAAATAAATAATTCTATTTGGATGCTCGCCAACTTTCTTGAATTGATTGTAAGTAAAAAGAGAATGGAAGGGGGGGTAGGGGGCCACCTGTTGTCTGCCTCGTTTCCTCCCCTCCATCTACTAAAGACTAACGAATCACTTTGCTTTTTCTATTGTCATCGAATAGTTGCTTTTTTTACTTTCTCTTTCCTCTATATATATGTTAATATAAATAGAGAGAGAAAGTATTGGATTCATGTCAAAAATTCGATGTCGAGATTTTGATGGATATACACGTTTTGAGGTCCCCTGAATCCAAAAAAGTGGTTTTCGCGACATGGTCTGTCGGTCTGTCTGTCTGCTGGGTTAAATTTAAAGCATGAAGGAATTTAGCTAAGCGGTTGAAATTTTATATTTAAATAAGGCCCCCCTCCTGCGACGTGACACTAAGCTTATGAACAAAAACGGTCAAAGAGTACTAGTACTTTACTGATGTACTTATTCAGTTTTTTTTTTTTTTTTTTTTTACTCGATTTTCTCTAAATTCGCTCCTACGATTTTTTTTTAAATTCAAAAATCAATTATTTTTTAGATGCTCTTTAAAATGTATATTTTCATTTTGCAATTGAAATCTTCTGAAGACCACTTGACTCTTTTTTTTAAACATTCACACTTTTTTCTCATTCACACTCACACTCACACAACATTCACATAGTCTTTTGGCAACTCAGGCCATATAAGACTTGACGATAACCTTTATTTCATGAAAATATCTATTGGGGACCAGGCATTTCTATTTAAGCCATCTGGTATCTAAATGCCTTAAATAAAATCATCGGACTGCCTGGGGTCCGAACCCGCGACGTTCGCTATACGAGGTTAGCACGCTAACCTCTACGCCATGCCCCGGGGCCACTTTATTTTTGTACTCCATAGAAAAGATAGGAGAAATGGTTGCCATGGTAACAAAATATAAATATTTTCACATATAAATTTTACATCTTGAAAATTCAATGTACCGTACTGTCGGAAACTAAATACATGTCGACACAAAAAATCTGGTGTGACAAGCACAGAACACTATTTTCGATTACCGAAAGTAAGAGAAAGTTGTGTGCTGTGCGCCAGTCATACCAATTTTTTTATTAATGCAGACTTCTAATCTTATTAAAATATTGAAATTAAAAATTTCCTGGAGCTTTTAAGTTCCTCTTTTCGCCTACTGAGGCTATGGAGATTTAGTTTATATCTCTTTTAAATTAACAATAACGATGACACCCAAGAGATTCCTTGCGGTCCCCCACCAGAGGTTTCGCCGCGCTTGGCATCCCTTAACCGCAACGACTGTGGTGGATGTTGCTCCACTCCGCTGCTAGCCCTCTGGGAGTTCAATTAATCGAAAAATTCATCTGAAATGGTCATTTGAATAAGAATAACATTCACATCTCTCTTCTCTTGCGCAAATGAATAATTAATAGGGCATCTCGTTTTTAATACAATGCCCTTTTGATTAAATATTAATAAAATGTCTATGAAAAAAGCGTAAAGGGTTTTTGAAATGAATTCTTGATATGGATGATGGATGCCGACAGCCTCTTTAATAATAATTTCATTTCCTACGTATCAACAAAAGAAAGGCTTCCCCCGGCTGAAAGATACTGTTTATTGAAATAAATTCAAACTGAATGCGTTGCGCTCTAGTACAATATGTTAGACATGTTTGCATTCAAAAGGAGAGAGCGAGAGAGAGAGAGAGAGAGGGCGAGAGCTTGTCAAAATGCAAAACACCAATGGCGAAAGCTTTTGCAAAGGAGATAAGCGAATATCCATGTATAGAGAAGGGTAGAAAGAGAGAAGCCAGAAAAAATATATATTAATTAAAGGTAATTCATTTTAGAGGTCTCCTCTCTCTCTATACCTATATAAAGATCTCTCTCTCTCTCTATATATATATTTGTGAAGATTAAATTCTGAGAGCCCGTTAATTAATTCATTTTAATTACTACCTAGAAAACGTTAACTTAGTAGCTATTATTTGCATATATTTTTTTTTACGAATTTATTTTTACTTTCTCTTAACTATTTATATAAAGAGAAAGTATTGCGATAATGCCAAAAATTCAATTGACGTTTTGAGTTCACCTGAGTCCTAAAAAGTGGTTTTCGCAACATGGTCTGTATGTCTGTGGGTAACAATTTTATGCATGAAGGAGGTTGAAATTTTATATTTAAATTAGTCACCCGCCTGGACAGTTAAAATAAGCTTTTGAACAAAATCGGCTAAAAAGTACTAGTACTTTACTGATGTACTTTTTCAGTTTTTTCGATTTTCTCAAAATTCGCCCCAAGGATTTTTTTTCTAATTCATAAATCAACTATTTTTTTTAGATTTTCTTTAAAAAGTATATCAGTGAAATTTTTCGTGGAAATCGTTTGAAGTACACTTTACTGATGTGGAAGCATTCGTATCTCAGCGCCATCTATGAATCATCGCGTGGTCAAGTTTGGAACTAAAGTGCTAAGAGCAACTAAATATATCTCGACACAAAAAATCTGGTGTGAACAGCACGGTGCACAACTTTCTCTTACCGAAGTGTAAGAGAAAGTTGTGTGTGCTGTGCGCCAGTCACGCCAGATTTTTTTTAGATTCTCTTTAAAAAGTATATAAATAAAATTTTTCGAGAAAATTGTTTGAAGTACACTTTATTGATGAAGTAGTTCAGATTTTTCAAATTCACTTTCCGGCTCTTCCTTCCATAGAGCCAATGTTAAATCCCTATGGGGATTTACATGTTAATTTCGATTTGAGTTAGGGTATTTAGATTAGGTACCCTCCCGGACACTCAAAATAAGCTTTTGATCAAAATCGGCCAAAAAGTACTAGTACTTTTGTTTTTTAGTTTTTTCAATTTTCTCAAAATTCGCTCCTGCAAAATTGTTTAAAGTTCAAAAATCTATTATTTTTTAGATGCTCTTTAAAATGTATATTCTCATTTTGCCCTTAAAATCTTTTGAAGCACACTTTACTCTTGTACTTCATAGTAAAGATTTCTGATTTTTCAAATTCACTTTCCGGCATTTCGTTCCATAGAGCCAATGTTAATTTCCTATAGGGATTTGTATGTTAATTTCGATTCAAAAGGGGGTCCCCTTTAGAACTTTTTACATATTTAAAAAAAAATTTATTTCAATTCTTATGAAATTTTGTATTTATTTAGGATTCTCTAATGTGTATAAAATATCCAAATATGAGATTAAAATTTTGAAAAATAACCATAGTTTATTTCAAGCAGTCAACATTTAAAATACACAGAGCCTATGGATATTTTGAATTTATTGACATTTTCACTTTTACTTATGAAACGCAAATGGTCAAGTCAACTAAGGTGCTCTGAGAAACTAAATATATCTCAACTCTGCTGGTCGCCCAGCACACAACTTTCTCTTACCTTCGGTAATCGAAAGTTGTGTCTGTGCTTGTCACACCAGATTTTTTTCATTACCCCCTCGTTTTGTCGTCACCGATTAGATAACAATCCTTGGCAACGTTTATTTTTTGTCACATCTGTTAGTCTTGTCTAAGCAGAGAGATGTTTAATCCATGATAGCGTTTCCTAGGCTAAACTCAAGATTCCCTCTCGAGATTGAACAAAATGCCATTTAATTGCCCTCCTATTAAATTCAAATAACATTTTATTTTAATAGAGGAACAACAACACCCTCTGTATTTTAAATGGGAGAATATCTAATTATGGCTTAGAATGAACGAATGAGAGAGAGCGAGAGAGAGGGGGAGGGGGAGTAAATAATCTTTTGAGTTGAAAATTTTAAACCCCACTCACTCTTCTGATTTATTAAAAACGTAAATTATTAAATAATATTAAAAGGACAACTTTAATAACAAGATTAACTACAACAACACCAGAGTCATTTATTTTTGATTATATTTTCAATTTCCCATTTTGTAAAGCGTTATTTTAAACATCCCTTCTCAAAGTCATTCATTAGTAATGAGTTTGTTACATTTTGTAAATTAATTTTTACTTTCTCTTTTAATATATATAGAGAGAGAAAGTATTGGATTCATGTCAAAAATTCGATGTCGAAATTTTGACGGATATACACGTTTTGAGGTCCCCTGAATCCAAAAAAAGTGGTTTTCGCGACATGGTCTGTCTGTCTGTGAACAAAATATCTCAAGAACGAAAAGGGCTAGGAGGTTGAAATTTTATATTTAAGTTAGGCATCCCCATGGGACGTGACATGAAGCTTTTGAACAAAATCGACCAAAGAGCATTAGTACTTTACTAATGTACTTTTTCCACTTTTTTTTTCCGATTTTCTAAAAATTCGCCCCCAACGATTTTTTTATAAATTCATAAATCAATTATTTTTTAGATGCTCTTTTAAAAATGTATATTCTTATTTTGTCATTGAAATCTTCTGAAGACCACTTTACTTTTGTATTTCAAAGGAAAGATGGGAGAAATGGATACCATGGTAACAAAATATAAATATTTTCCCCATCTATTGTATATATATCAGTCCGCTAATCTCCGTCTGTCTGTCT
>JAKCPI010030123.1:0-44596 GCA_023213315.1 Euborellia annulipes | reverse complement strand
AGAGCTCACCACTTGCCGCCCCTAGAATCTGTGGTTTCTTTCCCCTTCGGTCAGAAATATGAATATCAATGCAGGACAATCGTAACTGTCAAAGATGTCAGCCTGGGCTGTCAAGTGGCGGGCAGGCAGTCATCTTTGCGTGAATTTGTGGAAAATACAAAAAAAAAAAAAAGAATAATACGTAACGAACAACAAGGGGGATAGAATTCGGTTGCCAAGGGTCAGATTTCTCAAATCAAAAAAGTAAAAGAAACCTCTAATCAGAAAACTGATCTTTTATTCATTGTCTACTAAAAATATATATTTGTGTTTACGAAAGAACGACCGAAGTGAAAAAATATGGTGTGGTGTTTGCACAGCACACAACTTGGTAATTGAAAGTTGTGTTCTGTGCTTGTCACACCAGATTTTTGTATCGACATATATTTAGTTTCCGCCGATATATTAGCCAATTAATTAAAATAATTAAAAAATTAAATCTCTCTAAGGAAAAATAATAAAAATTGTTGTATAATTAAATTTTTAGTTATTTTTTTTTCTTTAGAGACTCGAATTGAATAAAGACAAACAGCCTTGCAAGCAAATGCATAATTACAAGACACCGCCGACAAGTGCTGCCCCTGGCGTCCACTCTATGAACCCCTTTGTTAAAATGAAATTAATCTTTATTTTAATCAAACAAATTTTATAAAATTAGTATAAATATCACGGAGGGGACAACCTAAAGGGGAAGGGGGCCTAAAAGGCGTCCCCCTCTCTCCTCGAAAAAGCAAAAATTCAAATATTGTGGTCTAGAATGGGCTTTAGAATGACATTTGAATAGAAAGAGAGCGAAGGTAATGAGTGCGAGTGAGATGGAGAGAGTCGCTTAAAGATGCTGAGTCTCCGCTCTTGGTGCACACGAACCGGATCCAAACAAAACGCGTGACGTCATCTTTTCTCAGAATCTATTTAAGACAGAAATAAAAATAAAGTAATAAAAACTATTTTTTTTTTTTTATATTCATCAAATTAGAAGAAAAAAACAAATTAAATAATTTAAAAAAATGAATATAAAAAAATTATTTTAATAAAGGAAATAAATATATTCTAACTTTTGATTGATTATTGAGTTGGGATTTATTTATTTTTCTTCCTGAGACGGGTGTTAAAGTTAATTTGTATTTATATTGAATTTATATTTCGGCCTCTAAGATCATTTGACTTTTGGGAAATTAAATAAAATGGCTTCCAGCAGGTGAGAGACTTAACACTCAGCGGGTCACCTATCCAGGGTCTAGCAGTTCTTAACCTTGCTTAACCCGAATTTTCTCGATTTTTTTTTTCTGCCTTTTTCAGAAGCTATTACATTTAAAAAAGTTATTTTTTTTTTTATACTCAACAAAT
Organism: Euborellia annulipes; assembly: GCA_023213315.1. Classification (NCBI taxonomy): domain Eukaryota; kingdom Metazoa; phylum Arthropoda; class Insecta; order Dermaptera; family Anisolabididae; genus Euborellia; species Euborellia annulipes. The sequence continues at coordinate 43,210 of JAKCPI010030123.1, read as the reverse complement.
AAAAAAAAAAAAATATATATATCAAACAAATTATTTTAATAATAAATAGAGATTGTGTTTGTATTAATATCTCAGATAGTAAACAGAATTTAAAAATAATTTCACTGCTGGATAACAAAGAGAACAAAGTTGATGAAAGACCAAAGACCCGCCAAAGGTGGGTTGCGATCAGTATTATATATTTTTATAAAAAATAGATAAATGGGATTTTTTTCAAAAGAAATCAGCCCAAACGACTAAACCCTAATAAAATACAAATTCCCTTAATCCCCAATCCAATGAATGGTTTTAAGTTGAAATAGGTTTCTTACTAGTAAGGGAAACAAAAGGAACTCTCTCGGCATGTGAAGCAAATGGGTCGTTGGACGAGGCATTACTTGCTCGTTCTTATCACCGTTATCAGCAAAGAACTTTACCTCCAATGGGGGCATTCTTATTCGATGGCTCTTTTCAAAAGCCTGCCTGCTTCTATGTCTTGGAATATAATAGAAAGAAAAAGATTCTTTTTTTTTTAAATAATAATTATTATAGATATAAAAAAAAGCAGCCACAAAATTGCAGGGCGTAAATGAGATTCAATTTTGAAACTTTTTTTTTTTTTACACGGTTCTTTTTTTAAATATTGATCTCTTATATTCTCCGTCTTTATTATAATTCAAACAAAAAAAAAATCTTAAAAATTTCCTTTATTCGGATAGATACGTAGACGATTTAAAATCAAAAACACAATCTTTTGTCGTATAAAAATAAAAAACAAGCGATTGGAATGGAATTATTGTAAGAAAACAAATGCATTTATATATATTTAATAAATATACAAATATTGTATATTTGAAAATTATTTTTATGCTAAAATGTTGCTTTGCATTTATAAATATGCAAGTTTGGTTAATTGTTGCATTAATGCACGCGGCTGGCTATTCAAATACCAATAACAATTTCTGTTTTGCAAAAAAAAAACAATAATAAAATGTCATTTTAGGCCAGGGGATCGGGATATCTCGGCTCTACCTAGGAATTTTGACGTTGAGACAAAGAGCGCTCCGGATGGGAAAGATTTGTAGCTTCCGATGGACAATATTTTGAATAGAAAATATGTGACCATTTTTTTACAATAAAGCTTCAAATTTTGGAAAAAAAAAAAAACGCTGGAAACTTGTTGATCCAATATAACAAACTCTAAAAAACATTTTTTCTTTTCACTGGCCCTCTTAAAAACATACCATTAAAACACCGCCAAATTGGAATGCTCTAGGTTCAGAATAAGATGATTCAGCCGGAATTTATTTGGCCATCTTCAGTTATTGGAAATTATACACATGCCCAAGATCAGAGATAGGAACCATATAATTTTTTTTTTTTTTAATTATTAATATATCTATTGGGGGTTCAGGCATGTTTCCATATAATTTTATATGAAGCAAATAAATTTTATTATTGACAAATCCTGGTTCAATCACATCTGCACTTTGCACTATGTATATAATTTCCCATAACTGAAGATGGGCAAATAAATTCAGACCGAAACGTCTTATTCTGAACCTAGAGCATTCCAATTTGACTAATATTTCCATCTTTCCACTATAAAATTTATAAATAAGACATATACCATGGAATGTATATTAAATATCCAAAAAAAACTGTGGCTAATGAATAAGGAAATGCGAGGGGCTGGAGGGAGGTCCAAAAAGGTTCAGGGGCTAATAATTATTAAAAGTGAGATGATGCAGAAGGTTATTTAGAAATCGGCAGTGCTTTCTATTCTCCACAAAATACTATAATGACTAACAAGGAGAGTACACGGTTGACTCGTCACCGATTTTGATCTCCTTTTATATGGTGAATCTATACTGAAAAATATTTGTTTCCTGATCGAACTTTTCGTCCAATGCGCCCTGTAACAATATTTTTTTCTCATCTGAAATTTCAAAATCTGAAAAGGATTGTTATAAGGCTCAAAGAAAAGCATATCAACAACTAAAGCTAATAGCGTAACGGGTAGAGGAGAGGGTTAGAAATCCAGGTATCCCAAGTTCAAACCTTGGGGTTGTCATTTTTTTTTTTTTTAGTATTATTTATTGTATAAAAAATAAATATTATATTTATATTATAAAAATATTTTATTTATATTTGCGAAATATTTATTACATATTTATACAGAAAACAATGAATATTATACAATCAATTAGATATATAAATGAATAATTAAAATATAAAATAAGGCAGTAAGATATAGAAAATTAATGTTTTTCTTTATGAAATATCAAAAGAAATATTTCGCCAATACATTTGCTGTCAACAGGAAGTGTCAGTTTAGTTAGTTAGTTTAGATATCTAATTGATTGTATAATATTCATTGTTTTCTGAAATATGTAATATGTAATAAATATTTCGCAAATATAAATAAAATATTTTTATAATATAAATATAATATTTATTTTTTATACAATAAATAATACTAAAAAAAAAAAAAAAAAATGACAACCCCAGGTTTTGAACTTGGGATCCCTGGATTACTAACCCTCTCCTCTACCCGTTACGCTATCAGTTGTTGTTGTTGATATGCTTTTCTTTGAGCCTTATAACAATCCTTTTCAGATTTTAAAATTTCAGATGAGAAAAAAAATTGTTACAGGGCGCATTGGACGAAAATTTCTATCAGGATACAAATATTTTTCAGTATAGATTCACCATATAAAAGGAGATCAAAATCGGTGACGAGTCAACCGTGTACTCTCCTTGTAAGTGTAAAAACCAACAAAGGTAACATTTATTTTACCAGTAGATCACCCAAACCCAAAAACCCTTAAAAAAATAAATATCTACAGCTCTAGTGAAACAAGCAAAAGAATGTTCGCATTCCAACAAAAATCTAAATGACCTTCGATGCCGAAGACCTTAAATGAAACTACAAAAAAAGCAAAGAATACAAATGTAAATAAGTCTTCCAAAATAGAGAAACCCTTTTCAAACTATAGTTGGAGCCCGAGGCAGCTATTTCAGGGGTTGGAGTTAAAAATCAATTTAAAATTATGAATCAGAAAATACATTTTCTTTTGAAATATCGAAATACTCTTTCGATCTGTGAGTATTATGTAGTCACTCGAAAAAAAAAAAAAATGTCAAAATTAATCCATTAATTCAAATCATATTCTTATTTGTCACCCTATACGAGGGAATAAGAAAACAGTCGTTCTCTAAGAGGCCCAATATTTCTTGTTATGCATATCAAGATGTTTTCTATAACGAAGTTTTATTGCCTGGGGGGTCGCCGTTTGCATTAGCATGGAGCCCCGGCGCCGAATGCTGGGGACATTAATAATGACACATTGCCACCCCCACCCCCACCCCCTTGCACCCTGCATCGAATTTCAAAAAGAAAAAAAGAAAAAATTTGCTGATACTATAATAAAGCCATAAGTAGGCAAGAGTTTATGATAATTTTATTTATTTATTTATTTTTTTTAATAAACCCTTTTTTTATTACTATTTATAAAATAATGTTTTATCATTAAACCCCCATTTTAATGGGTGTATTAAAAAAAGTGACATGTTTTTTTAGTGTTTGCCTAAAGTTTGGAAATTAAAAAAAAAAAAAAGTAGTAAAAAGTTTTCATAACTGGTGGAAAAAAAATAAATATAAATATAATTAACTATCAACTTAAGTATACGTATGAGTTATATTATTTATGACGTAATAAATGATTTGAATTAGTGTGGATTTTTAAAAGAAAAAATTATTTCCTCTCTCTGGATCTTGGAATATTCTTTAGATAATTGTTTTGATGTACTAACGATTCAGCCATTTTCAGAACCAGACATATTTATTGTGGCCCAAATTCGAAACATTATAATTGAAAAATGTAAATCTTGCAATTTTGTATCCACACTTTACATGTGATGATTTTTTAAAGAATTAATAAAAGATTCCTTCTAATATTATATATATACAGGGTGTTTCACGCGGAATCGGAAAGAATTGGAGGAGGTGTTCTACTAGTGAAAATGATGAAAAAAGTTCATATAAACATGGGTCCAGAAATGCTTTGTTTGCGAATTACAGCTGGCGAAATATTTCGCCATGACTCCGGGGCAAAGAGAGAAATTAAGACGTACTGAAATTCTAGGAACATAAATTGAGAGGTATTCTTGATGGTTTCTTATGGTCATTAACCTGAAAAAATGAATAAAACTGGTCCCAGAACCGTAGCTCAAGTAGTTTTTGAAAAAACAGGTGTAAAACGCAAAAATCAGAGTCAAAACAACAATTTTTTACATTTGGCCGACAATAACTCTGTTATTTTCCCAATAAACAAACAAAATTTTTAAATAAATCTTGTGGAAAATTTAATTCTGAACAAAATGATGTCAACAACAAAAACAAAATTATTCATTCTGTTTGAAAATTAATGTCTTTATTCCGCTATGTTTTGAACATTTTTATGTTAATAAAAATTCATTTATTTTTGTAATTTTGTTTTTGTTGTTGACTTTATGTACATCATTTTGTTCAGAATTAAATTTTCTACAAGTTTTGTTTGTTTATTGGGAAAATAACAGAGTTATTGTCGGCCAAATGTAAAAAATTGTTGTTTTGACTCTGATTTTTGCGTTTTACACCTGTTTTTTCAAAAACTACTTGAGCTACGGTTCTGGGACCAGTTTTATTCATTTTTTCAGGTTAATGACCATAAGAAACCATCAAGAATACCTCTCAATTTATGTTCCTAGAATTTCAGTACGGCTTAATTTCTCTCTTTGCCCCGGAGTCATGGCGAAATATTTTTCATAATTATCACTCAGGGCAGTCTAAACTCGGATTTTTTTTTAGGCATTTGAGGTCTTGTTTCTATTTCCCTAAATTAACTGGTCGCCAATATAGAAAAAACTCACCATTTGGTACGTGAAGCAAACCCTTAGCATAATAGGCGAAAATTACATCCCTGTTCTAGGGCCCAGGAAGCGAAACGAGAAAATAAAAAATTTCTAAAATTTTTTCCATGATCTATATTACCAAAATCGACTGATATGCATTAACAGTCTCGGTATTATTGCCATCTTCAGTTCCAAAATACAAAATTATTAAATTCATTAGTGAGAGACAAACTTTTATACAATCCAAAAGGAAAATCATATTTTTGTCATATAGTCATAATTATATTTAAGGTTATCAAAAATTAAAATTTTCCATTGAATTAGGAACTGGCGTTTGGAAAAATTTTTTTATACAGCGGAACCTCGCTTAATTCGTTCCAGAATCAAACTCTTAAAGCGCAACACTCGTTATGTGAAACAATTTTTCTCATTTAAATGAATGTAAAATGCGATAATGCGAAAAAATACTCCAATATGACTGTTTTCTTCGGGGACATTTTTGCAAGGGTTTAATAAACTTTTCACACAAAAAATTACAAATTTCCTGATTATCTTCCTAATAATTAATTCAATTAATTTTACTTTATCTTATCTCTATAAATATGTTAATATATAGAGAAAGTATTGGATTCATTCGTTTAAATAAGCTCGAAAAAATTTGGGCGTGTTTAATAAAAAGCCTTTAATAAAATAGAAAGTTGAAATTTAATATAAATAACGAATTATAAAAAAATAATTGTGAGATTTAATCATTCAATTTTTAAATTGATAAAATATAATTTTTAAAATAATTTAAAATGATTCAAATACTAAATAAATATTTTTCTCAGTTTTTAATTTAACATACGCCAATTGATTTCCCATTATCAATCCCATTTTCCAATTATTAAGTTAAGATTAAAAACGCGATTTTAATACCCTTAATTGAATAATTTTCTGAAAATTTTCAGTTAAAAGCCTACGATCCGAAAAAAGTTTCACTTGCAACGTGGTTTCATAAAACCACACAATGTTTTTTTTTTTTTTTTTTTTTCAACTTAATTAAATGGCCGTCGGAAAAACCATTTGGCCAATGGCAAAGTAAGTGTGTTACAGTTATAGGAACCCGAGAAAAAAAAAAAATTTAATCGGAACATAAATCTGACTTCTTATTCTCCGAGATCCATAAGCACTGGTTAACAAATTGCAAATGTGACCAGTGACTCTGGTCTCGGTAAGTCACTAAATTTAAAATATTAAATATAAAAGCCAAATTATAAACTAATTGGGCAGACTTTTATTTAAACGAAGTCCGTGTTTTGTACTCGTTATGCGAAACGTCGCACAGTGGGCTGAAATAGGAAAAAAGCGGCCATAATTCGAAAAAATGAACTTCAAAATATAAAAACAACGTTTTGCACACCAATAATAGACTATATGTGGACCTCAGTACAATAATTTATTTTTTTTTTACCCAACCCAAACCCGAGTTATAGAGCGCCAAAATGGGCAAGAAAACTTACTAACTTTTCTTTGCGTTTTAAGTCGATATTCAGGAATTTTTTTCATGTATTAATATTGATCCAATTTTAATGAATTTTTTTTTTAATCATAGATAAATTAATCTACTTTTTGAAAATATTTTTGTTTTTCTTGTATTTCAGTTATTTATTTTTAAATAAATTTTTTTTGTAAGTAAAAAAAAAGCAATATAAATTTTTTTCAATTTCAAAAAAGTATATGGGATCCATGCGGATCCCTAACAAACTCAATAGATTCTGAAACTAGAATACATGTAGAACATGATTGCATCGAAACTTTTTGCCCGAATTTGCCCGCCGAATTTTTATTAATTTTTTTATAATTAAATCGGCAGAAAAACAAATGAATTCCCTCAAACCATATGAACTTCTCTCTGCTTTACAGATAATATTGAAACGTGACAAAGGGCTAACTGACAAAATAAAACCAGGCTATTATTAGAATGACCATAAAATTTTACGGTGGGGCCTCAAATTTTGTAATCTTTTGAAAAAATCTATGAAAAGGGAATATCCAATATTTGAAAATTGTATCTTTTCTTGTTCATATTCTTATTAATATTATTATTGAAATAACTATATTATTTTTGTATAGAAGTGATAAAGCCCCCCTGGACCCCCTTACATGCCTTCGGCGAGCAAATTCATCAAATTTATTCTTGCTCACTGTTTGGAAATTTTGCAATTGCTCGCCTTCGGCGCAAAATTTTAAAGTTTTAAATTTCCTTCACTGACTCCACTTCCTTTGTCTCTGGCCAATCAGCAAGATAGAGTGGTAAACAGGAACATGAAACAGAAGTTAGTGGCTAGAGCTTTATATTATAGTAATGATATTTATTTTTTAGCAAATAATTTTTATTTAAGTATAATGACAGAGACATAGAAGCCGACTCCAAGGGGCCCAAGGGGCTCGAGCCCCCTATCCCCAAACCCCCCAATGTTGACGGAAGAGAAAATAGTCATCTTTGTAATCAGCAATCCATTAAAATGTATATAAAGACGTATTGCTTATATAAGCTTATATCAAAAAAAAATTTTTTTGACCCTTTGAGTAAGGGGTAGTTTACCCCATCTATATATTTTGTAAAAATAAATGACATTTTTGTAACGAGTGACCTTTAAAATATATTTAAAAACATATTGCTTGTAATTGTAAAAAAAAAAAAATATATTTTTTGCTTCCTTCAGTAAGGGGTAGTTCACCCTATCTATATATTTTGTGAAAATAAATGATATTTTTGTAACCAGTGACCTTTAAAATGTATATAAAGACATATTGCTTGTAATTATCAAAGCAAAATTTTTTTTGACACCTTGAGTAAGGGGTAGTTCACCCCATGTATGTTTTTTGTAAAAATAAATGACATCTTTGGAATCAGCATCCATTAAAATGTATATAAAGACATATTGCTTGTAATTATCAAAAAAAATATTTTTTTGCTCCCTTCAGTAAGGGGTAGTTCACCCCATTTATGTTTTTTGTAAAAATAAATGTCATTTTTGTAAAACGCATATTTTTTTTGATTTTTTGACATATGTTTTTCTTTATATTTCACACATCATAATTTTTTTTTCAACTTTGTCAAGGGGTAATTTCAACCCCTTACGGTAAAATATGAAAATATTGGAGGGTATAGAAGAACATATGATTATGTATGTATAGTTTTAATTTTGTAAAAATCCGCCCAAAAAAAGATAATTATGGCCGCTTTTTTTTCGATTTCAGCCCACTGTGCGTCGCTCGCTTTTTTACAATTTGTTTTGCTCGTTATGCGAATTACTCGTTATGAGAGATGCTCGAGGTTCTATTGTATTTAAAATTCAAGTAATATGACTGTCCTGTTAATAATAATAGTTTAATTAAATATAGTAATTAATAAATACCAACATTTGAAATAGACTTGAATGCATTCCTATGTCTGAGATAAGCTCTAAAAATTTTCCCTATAAATGTTTGATTGCATTTTCTTTTTAATCCCACGAATTAAAAAAAAAGCTTAGAAAAAAACATAAAAAACTCATTTGTGTTATTTCTAAATTTAATTTTAGAAGCTTTGTTAACAATTATAAGCCTTCAGACTGTTTTATTTGTCTCTGAATATGTGTGTGTGTGTGTGTGAGATGAAGGGGGAGAAGAAGAGTAGAAACCCTATAATAAAGAAGGTATTTTGAGGGAAAGGATAAAATTAACTGGCTGATCTATAAGCCCTGAGCTGATCCTGGAACGAGTCTTCAGGGAGGGTTCATTTACATAAAAGTATAATATTTATCATAGATCTATCTAACTGGTTAACGTAATGAACAAAGCGAGAGAGAAAGAGGATTCTCAAAGGAATCGACGGCGTTGCTGCCATTAAAATAAAATAAAAAAGCCCAGGGTGGGGTGGGGGGGGGGAGGGTGTCGATATAAAAGGGCTGGTATGCAAGTACTCTAGGGAAATGCCCTGTCGTAAATATTCATTTCAAATAGATTAACTTATTATTAGCTCTAGTTATATTACTACTAACACTCTGATTTATAATTTTTTTTTTTTTTTTTTTTTTTCACGGCCATTTTAATTTTACCTAAGAGAGTTGACTTCTATAAAACTTAAAAATATAGCTACTACGTTAATAAATATTCTTGAGTTATGTTTAAAATAAAAAAAAGTGCTGAAAGCAATAAAAGCATTTTTTTTTTATTTTGATTAAGTGCCGGTACGAAATCTAATCTGATCATAATGATAATACTGGAATATAATAATAGTACAGTGAGTGACAAAGTTAAATACCATACATTCTTGCTTATTTTATTCTTTTTAAAAACATGCTTGTTTTTAGTCAAGAAAAAAATCCCCGAGATAATTCCTTCAGATTCTTAAGTAAAATGACCTCCTGAATCCAAATATGACCTCCGTTTTCCCCCACCACGTACCGTTTTCGGGGGGAGAGCACCCTACTTATTTCCACCCCTTTTCATTAATTATAGGGCCATGAATTAAATTTGGAGGGATGAAAAAGAATATTTTGGCCTTAACGTTTCTTCACAAAGACTAGAGAGGTGAAAAATTAAAAAACAAGAACATTTGGTTCCAAGGGGGTGGGGGGCGTGGGGGAGGATCTTGTCCCTTAAATTGCAAAAAAAATCATTAAAATGATTGATTTTTACTGTTTCTTTCGCAGTTTTTTCACTGCCTATTTCCCTGTTCTAAAATTATGAGAAACTCAAACCACCGTAAGAATATTCTATTAGGAAGAAGTAAAAAAGCTGCCCTCGGGGCTTAGTGTAGAGGTTAGCGTGCTAACCTCGTATACCAAACGTCGCGGGTTCGGACCCAGGCAGTCCGATGATTTTATTTAAGGCATTTGGATACCAAATGGCTTAAATAAGAATGCCTGGACCTCAAGTAATATATATTCATAACGGTTATCGTCAAAGTCTTATATGGCCTGAGTTGCCGAAAAGACTGTGTGAATGTGTGTGAAAGTGTGAGTGTGAATGAGAAATAAGTGTGTTTAAAAAAAAAAACACTCACACTTTTTTCACACTCACATTCACACTCACATTCACACAGTCTTTTCGGCAACTCTGGGCATATAAGACTTTACGATAACCGTTATTAATTAATTTACATATTGGGGGTTGAGGCATTCTTGGATACCAAATGGCTTAAATAAAATCATCGGACTGCCTGGGGTCCGAGCCCGCGACGTTCGGTATAGGAGGTAAGCATGCTACCAACTACACCAAGCCCGGGGGCTAAAAATGTTTTTTTTTTTTTGTCATCCACTCATTAAGTTGTGTAATGTGAGTTCTCACACACCAGATTTTTCTCTATCACCTCAATTAAATTAAGTGTGTCATTAATAAAAAGCGGAAATGTCTAAATTTCGATATTTGTAGAGAGACCTTACCTTGCTAAAACCACTGATGTTAATTTTTTTTACCATAAATGGAATTTAATTGCCAAGTTTTTATTAATTATTAATGTTTTCCGGAATACTTGAAGATTTCAATTAAACGAGAAATATAACACTTTTATTGGTTGCTATGAAATTTTTTAATTTCTTTATCTCTGCTGTCGTTTAGATCAAAGGAGATAGAGATCTAAAGGTCATATCGTTTCCTTTGAGTCGTTTAATCAATTCAATAATTAATTCAAAGCCTCCGATGCCGAAAATAATAAGAACACTGATTTAAGGAGGGCCCTCTGAATTTGTATCTCAAAGAATTTAGATTTTTTTATTATATTTAAACATTAGTTGACTGCAACTCCTTTCAAATTAAATAAATTATTTATTATAACGATATTAATTTTTATAATTAAAAAAATGTCAGTAAATAAATATTGCGTGGCATTTGTATAAAGCATAAAGACTTTTTTCATTAACGTAATTTATAGCCTTTATTAATGACTTTTTTTTTTTTTTATTCCTTTTCTTCACCAGCTCCTTCAAGTAAGATTTTTATTATATTAATTAAATCATTAAAATGTAATTACATTGCATTTTAATTATTATTATTATTACTTTACGAGATATGCCTTGAAGTCATCCATTCTCTCTTCTTATTTTAATTCAGAAAAGAAGAAAACTGGTGGTTTTAAGGAAATAGTAAAAAGTATTTTTTTTTTTTTTTTTTTTTTTTTTACTTTCTCGTAGACGAAGTAAATTAAGAGATTTTGATGATTCTCGACTTTTTAGACCCCTCAGAGTCCAAAAAGATAATTTTTGAAATTATATTTGTGTGTGTGTGTGTGGGTGTGAACACGATTACTTAAAAACGCAATCAGCCAAATTGATTAAATTTTGTATATACTTAAAAATTGTAGATTTGTACACTTTGGAGTAAATAAGTCAACCGAAAGTATTTATTTTTTTTTATGTAGGCCCTATTTATAAGTTGTTTTTTTTTTCTAGTGTTTGTTCCAAAATTTTGAAATTTTTTATTTTACATGCCTTTTATAAAATTATTCTATTTAAATTTTTTTTTTATTCTTTCACGTTTATTCGAAAACTGATTAGTTTTTGAGGAAATCAACTAAAAAAAAACCCTTCCTGTAAATTTAAAAAAAAAAAAAAAAAGAAAAGAAAAAATCCAACAAGTGCCAACAACAAAAAATGTAAAATTTAGAAATATAGTTGAGGTGAATCTCAGAGAAATGGAAATTTTAGTAGTGAGAGAAGTTGAATTTAAGAGAATTCTCTACTCTTGTCTAATATCTAATTTTTTTTTTTTTTTTGTTTTGATTGAGGAATGAAAATAAAAATAATATTAACGATATGAATATAGCCTCAGATGACTAAAAAAAACCCTCAAATAAATAAACAAATATATATAATAAATCATTCATATCGATGGCAAACGGGGGACGTTCCACACGCTGGCAAACCCCAATAAAAGAGCAGTTAAAACTGTTTCCTTGTTTTTGTTAAGAGATGGCGTTAAGATCGTTCCAAATCCAACCAATCAACAAGCTTATTCTAAACTATGAATATATTATTTTTTTAAAATTCCTACTTAAAGGCTGTGATATTCTCTTTCCAGGACTCACTGATCTAAGGGCAAGTGTTAAATTGCAAACAAGCAAAGGGTTAATAGAGAGGGGGAATTTATTTAATATCGCTGATGGGTAGAGAAAGAGTTGAGGGTAATTTGACCTCTATTCGACAGTGATATAAGAGCACAGGGGGGGGGGCGAGGGGGGAGCCCTCCTTCTCTTATTCATCTTTAATTAAATATGAAACCGAGGAATTTATTATACTACTTAATTTGTTAAAACAAAAAAATACCACTTTAAGGGTTCTTTGGTACTCTGATATTAATTTAAAATGGAATGCATATTAGAGATCTTGTATCTAAAAAAGGAAAAAGAGAGGGGAGGGGAGTTGCACGCTCAAAATATAGTCTAATAATTGTCATTTAGCGATATAAACGGTTATTTTATTGCTAAAGTTAAATCAACAGTCAAAGACAGAGCGAAGAGAGGGGGTAAATATTTATCTTGGTTAAGTTAAAGTACACAGAGGTGATAAGCAAGGGTTGAGTATGCTTAGGCTTGCGTGTACCAATTACGTATAATACAATTGCAATTTGGTTTTATTTTAAAAATGCATAATATTAGGGTATGGAATAACGAAAATAAGGGGAAAAAAAACAAAATAAATAAATTTGTATTAGGAGTCAGATGTTCGCTTCCTGTCTCAAGCAACAATAATTTATTTAATATATATGTATGTATGTATGTATGTATGTATATCTCACTCGTGCAGTAAGAAACTAGTAAATTTCTCATAGTCCGTACCATAATCCATATGAAACCTTGACTTGTTAAAATGAGCAACTTATATTCAATTAAAGAACTGATGATGGTCGTAATAAAACGGCCGAAACGTTCCGGAGGATTGGATAAACATTCAGAGATTTATTTTATTAATACACTACATATTTAAGTATCGTTAAAGTCTATACGGCCTAAAATGCCGAAAGCCCTCGTGCCTTGGTGTAGAGGTTAAGGTGCAGCCCATTTGTACCAAGGGTCGCGGGTTCGCATCTCGTCTCAAGCGACAATTTATTTCAATTGGACTGGCTACCAATCCAATTGAAAAAATAAATAGAGACTGGGTCTAAATGGCATTTCGTTGCCGAAAAAGACGTTAATGAAATAAAAAAATAAATAAAGATGCCGAAAAGAATGAAAACAAAAGTTGGCTACCAATCAATAAATAAGGGCTTAGATACCAAAAAAAAAAAACCCCAAGAAATGTATTGAGGTCAAAGATGTTTGAAAAATTGTGAAAATTAAAATATATAAATAAAACACTCGGTTGAATATATAATGAGTAGTGCTGCCTTGAAAATCCTCACTACTCAAAACACTCGGTTATTTGTTTCAAATTATTTATTGATTAATTTTATTATAAGGACGTCGGCCAAAAATTAAATACTTTTGTGTATCATCTGTTTATTTGTAAATATTTCCGATCCCAGTGATATTGAATCATCTTCAGTACAATCAACAGATGTTTTGCAAATCGTTACTTTCTCTCAGCCAATATGACAAAATAGCCTAGCATTCCATGAATGCAATTTTTATTGCATTCAGGGTTGTGTTCAGAGACAAGTTTTACGATTTTGGACTCAGGGGACCTCAAAATGTGTATTTCCATCAAAATCTAACATCAAGTTTTTGATAAGATTTTTTTTTTTTTTGAATGGATGCATAAGGCCCAAAGACCTGTAATGGTCACATGCACCCAGGAAGGATTGCAATTTTTTATATATTATTAACATATAGGTAAGTGAAAGTAAAAATGAATGTTTATTTGTCCGGAACGGATTTAAAGGTATTCTCACTGAGTTTTTAATAATAATAGAGAATTTTCTGGGAATGGTTTTAATCTATCATTAATTCTGTAAAGGTAGGGAACCCCCCCCCCACTTTATAATGAATTGGCAAAAAACATACCCCCAGAAGATGTGCAAGGGGCTCCATAATGATAACCCCTCGTAAATACCCGTCTAATATAAATATTTTCCTCTAATTTGACTATCGGAAATTAATTAAATCAACACACAAATAAATCTGGTGTGACAACACATCACATAACTTTCGCATTTTTGATAAGAATAATTGGATCCTGTTACGCAATAGTGTGTCAAGCGTCAGCTACCGAGTTTTGAGAAAATCAACATTAAAGTTTTTTGTTTTCATTGGATTATATATAATTTTTTTTGTCAATTGTGCAAGTAACATTAAATATAAATTTTTTTAGGATATATTTCATAAAAAATATTAATTATAGCATTTGAAACAATATTCCGTGCTTAACTCAATTTTTAATTTTTTGGCGCTTGACACACTATTGCATAACAGGGTCCAATTAACTTTCTATTAGAGAAATAAAAAAATTTATTAGTTTTTGTTTTGCTAATAACCTTTTTTTATCTTTTGAAGCAACAACATACGATTCCTTCATCCTACAGCCACGAAATAAATAAACCATAAACTTGCCTCTTGCAATATAAAAACATGAAGTTTATTTGAAGAGAGCGAGAGAGTTGTCTTTTCTTCATTTAAAAATGCATTCGATTTTTTTTTTTATGAGGTTTGAGGTTTCGGTGTCCCAGTGACCTGGAGGGCGCGCGTGTCTTTCCATCGTAATGGGGGCTCGTTAATCGCGGCAGCTGGAGCCTCCAGAGGGTTGGAAGGCCTAAGTCAGGACCAGCCATTCAATCACACGCATCCCTCGATGATAATTACAAAGACTTGATCACAAAATAAATAAATTCCTAACCATGAAAAAAAAAAAAAAATTATAACGGTATCGGTGTAACACTAAAGGTATTTTATTTATTTTTGCCCTTGACTCTTCTATTTTGGCATAGGTCTCCATTAATGTACTACTTCCAGGTGACATATTTACTAAAAAAAAATTGATACCGATCTACAATTTTAGTATAGGGATGGAAAAATCGTCTCTGAATTTAGTCGAGAATCGATCTTTTACTGAAAATAATCGACTTTTTAGAATCGAGTTGAAACTCTTTCAAGTCGATTAGAATCGATTCTCACTTTTTTCGACTTTTTTCTTACAATACTTAGGGCCGTATTCATAATTGAAACTTGTTTTCGTGCTTAAGTCTGACTCCATGAAGTAAGACTTTTTTGAACAAGTCGATCTAGTTCGCTTATGATTTCATAAACATTATTCAAGCAAGACTTTTTGAAGTCAGAGTTCCAATAAACATTGCTTGTTTGCCAAACCAATTGCTTCGTCAAGTCAACGACTTCGGCTATTCTCGGCTCCGATCGGATACAATCGGCAACCTTCGGCTAATATGGCGACTCGAAAATTTCAAAGAATAAAATATTACAGAAATATTATATTATTGTGAAAAAATAATTTGACGTTTTGTGAAGTAGGCAACATAATAAAAATTGAAATTAATTTAAATAAATACTATAAATTAAAACATTTAATTAAAAATAATTAATTTTTTTACAAAAATATAAAAATTAAAAAAAAAAATAATTAATTTTTTTACAAAAATATAAAAATTAAAAAAAAAAATAATTAATTTTTTTACAAAAATATAAAAATTAAAAAAAAAAAAAATAATAAACAAGGACAGCTGAATTAAAAACCTTTTTAGGTTAAAAACTATAATAAGGCCTTAATATACATAGAAATATATATTTATTAATAAAAAAAAATATATAGACACATCATTTGGAAAAAATAAGCTAAGAATAGTTCTTAAGGTTAATCTTTACTATAAAGTTCGCTCCCACCAGAGAGCGCTGGCTACATCTGACTAGTTCTTTTTTTTGAAATTAGCTCTTCGTTCATGATTCTTTCGTTCTTTTCTTTAAGATGCATGTTTTTTTTTTTTTTTTTTAATATTCTTGATGAACATTTTTTGGCGTGATCCTATAATACGGTAGGTAAATTATTGGGAAGTTTTTCAGGGAGAATTCACCCTCCCTTCCCTTTATTAGCCTAAAAGAGCTGTCGGTAAGCCAATTTGATCGAGATATATGCCAAAATAAGGAAAATTTTGAAGAAATACGAGGACCACATTAACCATTAAAAATATATATTTTTACTTACTTTTTTGGGTTTATTTAGGCATGCTATTTGTTTTGTCACTAAGGCCGAGAATTCCCTAGTTTTTTTAAATTTTCTTTAATCGAAGGAAACCGAACTGCAACCGATGGACCGAAACAATTAGGTCGTGTCCCCTGAAGTTGTTTTGTCACTAGTGTCGACTTCGGTTCGGTTTCGGATCGGTTCGGCTCGTCTCAGTTCGGTTAGAAACCCTCCAGTTAGAAGCTATTCGGTAGCCCTTAAAAATAAATTTTCGGACCCTTCGGGCCCGAAAATTTTTTTTTAAAAGCTACCGAATCGCTTCTAACTGGATGGTTTCGAACCGAACTGAGCCGAGCCGAACCAAACCGAACCGAACCGAAGCCGAGAATTCCCTAGTTGTTTTGAATTTTTTTCTAAAAATAAAATAACCGAACTTAAAACCGAAGGTCTCGAGCCGCCTCCGGCGGCTCTCGGACAAGGGATCCCTGCAAGTTCTTTAAAATATTCTGGATTAATATTTTTTAATCTAAAACAGAACCGACCTTAATTAACCGAAGGTCTCGAGCCGCCTCCGGCGGGTCTCGGACAAGGGATCCCTACAAGTTTTTTTAAAATATTATTGCTACCAAATCACTTTATTATCTAAAGGAAAACCTAACTGCACCGGACCGAAACAATTAATTCAGGACCCCTGCAAGTTGTTTAAAAAAAAGTAGATCCTTACCTTAAGACTGACTCTCCTCGGCGTGATCCTTCTCTGATGGCGGGTATAAACAATTTTTTTTCCAAGGCATATTGTGTTGAATATTTTTATGTTTATTTTTATTTTTTTTTTGTTTTTTGTTTATTTTTGTCTCAGGAATATGTTATATGTTGAATATTATCATGACGATTTTAAAATTAAATTTAAAGAACGAATCACAAAGTGGGAGAACGAAAGAATCGTGAGTAAAGCCCGCCAGCGCTCTCTGGTGGGAGCGAACTTTATAGTAAAGATTAGCCGTTCTTAAATATCTTTACAAAGGATTTTTGGTTTCTTTAGGTAAATAACAAATATTACATGTACAATGAAAATTTAATTTATTTAAAATTTTGTCAATCATAAAACTAAAATGTATTTTTATATTATAAAGAAATGAAAGCATTCATTTATTATAGTAAATATAACTTGATTGTGATTTCCAAGCCTGAAGATTATGATTTATAACCATCTGAACTGAATGTTCAGTCGAAAATTGACCTGCAACCAAAAAACTACCGTGTTTTATTTTATTAACTATCAACACTTTAGTTCATCATAAAAAACACTTCCACAATATAAATTTAAATCATAATTGTGTGTGCAAGTCCATCTAAAATAAATATTTTAGTTATTATTAAAGATTATATTCCAAATGTAAATTTAAATAATTAATAGTTATTTAAAACAAAGTATTCATTTACCTTTTATAATAATATAATAATGCTCTTCTTTTTTATAAACTATAATTTCCAAAATAGAACTGCAAAAAAATATATTTTTATTATTATTATATTCCAAGTGGAAATTTGAATAAATAATAATGTTATTTAATAATAATTTAATTTAATAATTAATTCTTACCTTAATTTTTTACTTTTATGATAATTTGAAAATTAAAATCTGACAACTGCTGTCAAAAACAAAGACTCAAGTCACCTCTCGACTTGACTTGTTAAATTCTGACTTGTTTGCTATCTAGTCCGCATGAAAAATCACTATGAAATCGAACGAACTTATTTGAAACTAGTCTTGGCTTAAGAAATAACTCTGAATAACGAAAACATCGAATAAGTAAGGGTTAGTGACCTAGGTAACAAGTCTTTACTTTGTCAAGTCTCCGCCAGGTGCTGCTTGTTTGCACTGACTCAAAGGATTGCTTGTTTGTGACTATGAATCGAAAGTGAACTTAAGCAATTACTTTAGTCTGACTTGTTCAATAAGTCTCGATTATGAATACCGGCCTTAGTATCTCCTAAGCACGAGTTATACCACTGTAATCAAAAAGTAAGGTGAATTTGTTTATAAAATGTAAATTCTTTATTTATTCTTTCAAATTAATTTCATCCCCTTCAAAGTAATCGCCGTCCGATAAAACGCACTTTTTCTAACGCTTTTCCCAGTTCTCGAAACAGTCGGAAAAGTCTTTTTCCGGTATAGCCTTCAAGACCTTCTTCGATTCGGTTTTTATCTCCTCAATCGTGTCAAAACGGCGTCCCCGCATTGGTCTTTTGAGTTTGCTGAATAGCCAGAAGTCGCCCGGAGCCAAATCAGGCGAATACGGTGGTTGCGGATCGAGTTTTTGGCAAAAAAGTCTCGAAGAACCAATGCAGTATGACACCGTGATGAAGGAACCAAGAGTTGTTAAGCCATAATTCCGGCCGTTTCAGACAAATAGCTTCTTGCAAACGACGCATAACGCTCAAATAATATTCTTTGTTGACAATTTGACCCGGCGGAAGGAATTCATAGTGCACTACACCACGATAATCAGAGAAAACTGTCAACATGACTTTGATTTTTGATCGACTTTGCCGTGGTCTTTTCGGACTTATAAACGTTTTTTTTGTGCCATAGTTTGATCACCAAAGGCCTTCCGCAACATTTTCAACGTGTCCGCACATTCGTTCCGTAAACAAAATTTGATGCAAGTTCTTTGCTCAACAAAATCACCCATTGTAAAAATCGAAAAATTCTCTTTTAGTTTTTTACAAAAACACGTGTAACTCGAAGATAATTAAACTTTTTGACAAACAGACGCTTGGCAAATGTTATAGACAGTCCTACCAACCTATGAAAAAAAATTTAGCTGTCTTCCTAATGCCTGAGAGTTTTAAATGACCATTTCACCTTACTTTTTGATCACAGTCGTAGAGTTTTTACAAAGTCGACTTTCAGAAATGATTAATCGATTCCGAGAATATAAAGTCGATTCCAAAATCGAAAATCAACTTTTTGAGCGTCTTTTCCAACACTAGTTTAATAATACTAAATTAAATATTCTTTCATTTTATTTTTCATTTATTTAAAATTTTCTTTCGTTGAAAGATGGAAATCAAGCCCACATATACATATAAACAGAGAGAGGGATATTTGTTACACTTCAAAGAGGATGAACGTAATAGTAACATAAGCAAGAAGAAACAAGGCAAGGCAAAGCAAGGCAGGCTGGCAGCTGCGTTGTTTGCTACACTAGCAATAAGCAAAGGCTGTTTGACATGGAGCCTCTTGTTCCATTAGCATCTCTCTCGCTTTGATTGTTCTCTTCGAGAGAGAGAGAGTAATTATTCAATAACATGAATGTATTGGCGATTGTTATTGTTGTTATTGGGTTAAGCCACCGCTACTCAGCTTCGATTATCGTAAACGAAATCAATTCATGTTGACAACTACAATAATAAACTTATTCATGCAAATCCAACGTTTGTGAAATAAAAAGTCTCTTGATATGAAAGGATAGTAATCTTAGTTTAAAGGTCGGCAACCTTAAATATATCAAAGTGTTGATTTTACAATTGTGTAGGAAGCAAATTACATAAACAAAAACATACTAAATTTAGTAAGTCTTTGCAAAAACCATTTACAAATTTATTGTAATTTTCCAAAGCCGTTTTAAAATAGAATAAAAATGTGTTGTAATTTTAGAAAGACATTTGAAATTAGAGTGCATTGCGAAGTAATTTTAGAATTGTTTCGAAAAAAGTACAATTTTTAACGAAAATTACTATACAATGTATGTAAAATTACAATACATACTCTATTTTTCGAAAAAAATTGTAATTAAAAATATTTTTTTTTGTTGTAAAAAATTTTTGAACGCTTAAATTTGTAAATTTAGTAGATAAATGCATAGTAGTTATCATTTACAAGGAAAATTTGTAAATTTAGTATTACAAAACATACTAAGATTTTTTTTCCAATTAATATATAGAGAGAAAGTGTTGCAATCACGTCACGAATTCGATGACGATATTTTAATGTAAATACATGTTTTGAGAAAAAAGCGAGTCCCACAAACTGGTCTATCTAACTGTGGTAAAAAAAAAAACCAAGAAACAAAAGAGCTACGAGGTTGAAATTTTATATTTAAGTTAGGTACCCTTATGAAGTGCGAAAAAAAATTTTAAATAAAAAAATCGACCAAAGAATACTACTACTTTAATGAAGTACTTTTTACATTCATTGCAAGGGAGTCAGAGGCCGTATTAATATACACATTCGGCAAGGATCTAGGCGATCCTGTCTCTATGTCTTGTTCTATACATGTTTTTTTAGCAATATAGTAAACAATTAGATTAAAATTTTTCTTACTAAATATAATACTTTTTTACTTTCTCTTACCTCTATATAGTATGTTAATATATAGAGAGAGAAAGCATTGAATTCATGTCAAAAATTCGATTTTGATGGATATACACGTTTTGAGGTCCCCTGAATCCAAAAAAGTGGTTTTCGCGACATGGTCTGTCTGTCTGTGTGTCTGTCTGTTTGTGTTCAATTTTAAGCATGAAGGAATTGAGATAGGTTGTTGGAATTTTTTATTTAAGTTAGACACCCCCTAAGGCGTGAAAATAAGATATTGATCAAAATCGGCCAAAGAATACTAGAACTTTACTGATGTACTTTCTCTGTTTTTTTCGATTTTCTCAAAATTCGCTCTAACGATTTTGATTAAAATTTAAAAATCAATTATTTTTTCGATGCTCTTTGAAATGTATATTCCCATTTTGCTTTCAAAATTGTTTGAAGCACACTTTACTCTTGTACTTCTTAGGGAAAATAGGAGAAATGGTTGCCATGATAACAAAATATAAATATTTTCCCATGTTTATAAATTTTACATCATGCATTTTAATATAGTGGCGAATACTAAACATATGCCGGCACGAAAAATCTGGTGTGACAAGCACAGAATACAACTTTCTCTTACTGAAGGTAAGTGAGTTGTGCGACCAATCACACCAGATTTTTTATTTAAATTAATCTCTCTATTAAAGTTTAATAAAATATAAAATAAAAAAAAATTAAAATGTCATTTTGGTACGGTAGAGAGAGATTCTCTTTTTATAAAATCGTTTAATTTTTTTTTGAATACTCATTATATATACCGTATATATATATATATATTTTAATAATCCTCCCTTAACGTGAGTTTTTTAAATTGGCTTCCAATTCTTCTAAATGATCCTCTGCTCCTCCTTCCTCATGAAAAATAACGAACAAAAAGGCCTTATCGCATCGTTGTTCATCCACCCAATCGTATAATTATTGTTTAATTTCTCCGAACTGACCCCCCTCCCCCTAATTTCCTTACAGGTTAAAAGCCTGTAAAAGAATTTTTTTTCTACTCTAACTTGATTCGTTCTCTCACATGAGCAAACTCTTCTTGGGTTTATTTCTCTCGTGTGTTCAAATTGAGGCTTGTCACTTAATGAAATGTGAATGTGGTGGGGTGGGGGGGGGTGTCTTCTTCACCAATCCATTTGATTGATTGGAATCTTAAAAAAAAAAAGAAAATCTCTCTTCTTTCTTCAATGGATTATGTAAATGAAAAAATCATATTATTATTAAAAAAAAAATCATTTTGGATTAATAAAATTAAAAAAAATTAGCACACGAGGTGTGTGCTATGCCCAGGGGCAGCTGATGATTTCAAAATATGTCAGACAGGAGTTTTAAAAAGAAACTTTATCGCTAATGAAAAAAAAAAAAAAAAACATTCGTCAAAAAAGAAATTAAAATCTTGACTAGGATATTTTAGAATCTTATCAGCAAGTTTTTTTTTTCTCTCTTTCTTTTTTCGTTTAATGCTTGCTGTCTGTCTGTCTGTCATTTGGACATTTCTTCCTAGAACGCGATAATCGCAGACCTCTCTGTTTCTCTTGAGATAAAAATAAATGAGTCATTTGTGATATGGTATCATGGTGAGAAGAAAAATAACTTTAATACATTTTTACCTTCAATCTACTTGTTATTATTCATAAATAAAAACATAATAGAGAAATTAAGGGGGTTCAGGAGCGACGTCAAAACATACTAAAAAAAAAAATCTGGTGTGACTGGCGCACAGCACACAACTTTCTCTTACCCTTCGGTAAGAGAAAGTTGTGCACTGTGCTGGTCACACCAGATTTTTTGTGTCGAGATATATTTAGTTTTCCATAGCACCTTAGTTTCAAACTTGCATTTTAAATGTTGATTGCTTGAAATAAACTATGGTTATTTTTCAAAATTTTAATCTCATATTTGGACATTTTATACACAATATAGATTCGTAAATAAATACAAAATTTCATAAGAATTGGAAAAAAAAATTTTAAATGCGTAAAAAGTTCCAAAGGGGACCCCCTTTTGAATCGAAATTAACATACAAATCCCTATAGGAAATTAACATTGGTCAAATGCGAAGATAAGGTAGAAAAATTTAAAACGCGTAGAAAGAGAGAAGATAGTTTTGTGAGAGAGAGAGATATGTTTTCTCCGAAAAAAAAAATGGGCGTTTAAATAATAATTGATTTTTAATCTAATAAAAAGAAAAAGATTTAAATTCGGTTACCATGGCAACCATTTATTTCTCCTATCTTTCCTATGAAGCACAAGAGTAAAGTGTGCTTCAAACAATTTTGAGGGCAAAACGAGAATATACATTTGAAAGAGCATCTAAAAAATAATTGATTTTTGAATTTTAATCAAAATCGTTAGAGCGAATTTTGAGAAAATCGAAAAAAACTGAAAAAGTACATCAGTAAAGTACTAGTACTTTTTGGCCGATTTTGATTAAAAGCTTATTTTGTCGGTCCCGGGGGGTGTTTAACTTAAATATAAAATTTCAGCCTCCTAGCTCAATTCCTTCATGCTTAAAATTGAACACACACACACACACACACACACACAGACAGACAGACAGACAGACAGACAGACAGACCATGTCGCGAAAACCACTTTTTTGGATTCAGGGGACCTCAAAACGTGAAGATCCATCAAAATCTCGACATCGAATTTTTGACATGAAACCAATACTTTCTCTCTCTATATATTTCATATATAGGGTACGAGAAAGTAAAAAAACTAGACTATTATAGGGAATTTTTCAATGCGTTTTTTTTTAAATGAATTAATTTCATATGAGATTATTGGGACATCGGGCTATAATTTTTTTAATGACTTATTAAAAAATTATCGTAATTAATTTTTTTGTTATCAAGCAAATACAAAAAAACAATCTGTCCCAATAATCTTTAATTTTTTTTTAAATTTAAAAATGAATTTATTGTTATTATTAATCACATATTAATTAAGAAATTTTTAAAATAAGCTTAGATGATTTATTTCACCTGTCTAATTAGTTCAGCATTCTTGCAATAGATGGCAGGCTATTTTAACAGACAATATAGTATTAGCCTATATTTATATATTTTTATGCTTTTATAAAAGATAGATGATATATAATAACATTTATAAAGTAGTTATTGTTAAAAGATCAATGAAAATCAACCAAATGCATTAAATATTATTAGCTACCATTCTGACATCTCTTGGCAAATTTTTGAATTACTTGATTTTTTGGGCATGCTTTTTATGACACACAACGCCATCTTAGCGGGGAAAAAATGCGTAACACTTTCGCTCCCGTTCCCTCTTAAATGTAAAAATTTTACACTTTGGGATAGATGGACGAAAAAATTTGAGGCGATGTAATAAAATTTTCACTTGATGACAAGCTCAGAATACAATTTTTGATTATCAATGTAAGAGAAAGTTGTGTGTGCGACCAGTCACACCAGATTGAATTAATTATTTAAAATAAATTATTTTTTCCAATTCATTTTTTTTTCCTATCTTGAAATTGAATTTAAAATTAAATTAACGCAATATAGCTATAATACGAGAGAATGTCGTCATCTATTATTGAATTGAATTTCATCTCTTAGTCAGTTGCAAATATTGTATTGGAATGGTTGATGAGAGGGGTGGGGGGAGATCTCTCTCTCTCACTCCTTCCTGGCTGCTCGTCTTGTTATTTGCATCGGATTTCCATCCTCATCTTTTGTGCCATCATTCAGAAAAAGAGAAGGAGGCAAACAAACCCCCCCCCCACCCCCCTTGGCCATCAAAAAAACAGTTGCCGAAATGAAAAAGAACTCTCTATCTCTCTCTTTACGATATTGGATTTCGTCAGAAAGAGAGATAGATTCTTTTGCTTTTGTCCATCTACGTCTTCTCTCTCTCTCTCTCTCTCTTGACGACAAATACACATATATACGGAAAAAGGGCTGATTGGTCACTTGCAAGTTACTGACCATTAATTCGTGAGGATAAACAGAAAAAAAACACACACTAATCACGCGGATAAACAACAACAATAACAACAAAGTGCTATTTAAAAATCAAGAAAAAAAAAAAAACTTTTTGCAACACCGTAACCTTATCATTTGAGAATGCGCACTTCACGAAAATAACTACAAGCAATCTATATATAGCTCATTTGCCGCAAGAGTGCCATAACTCAAAATTTGTCTTTTTTCATGAGATCAAAAAGAAAAACAAAATAAATAAATATTTATTGAAATTCAAATTAAAAACGAGAAAGTAAAAAAGGTAGCTATACAAATTAATTCTTTATTATGGAAAAATCACCTTCCACTAAGATTCTTTTTAACTAAAATGTTTCGGGTTTGGAGTCAATAAAAATGTTTAAAAAAAATTAGATATTTTACTGCGAATATGAAAAGCTCGGAAATAGAGCTTTTTTTTTTACTTGTCCTTACTGTGCCAATAACTCATTAATGACGATTTTTGAATTATAAAGAAACCATTTCTCCTACCCGGTATTCTTCCTATGAAGTACAAGAGTAAAGTGGTTTTAAGAAGATTTCATATACATTTTAAAGAGCATCCAAAAAATAATTGATTTTTGAATTTTAATCAAAATCTTTGGAGCAAATTTTGAGAAAATCGAAAAAAAAAAAACAAAAGGTACATCAATAAAGTACTAGTACTTTTTGGCTGATTTTGATCAAAAGCTAATTTTCATGCCCTAGGTGTGTCTAACTTAAATATAAAATTTCAACCTCTTAGCTCACTTCATGCTTAAAATTGAACACACACCCACACAGACAGACCAATTTGCGGGAACCACTTTTTTGGATTCAGGGGACCTCAAAACGTGTATATCCCAAATCTCGACGTCGAATTTTTGACATGAATCCAATACTTTCTCTCTATATCTATATATATAAAAATGAAATGGGAAAAATGTATGTATGTAAATATGTATGTATATGTTCTATAGAAATCCACAATTTTCAATGAATCCATTTGAAATTAAGTACACATATAATACATGGCTCTGGGAGTAACGTAGTAATAATTTGAATCTCTTAAATATTTTGGAAAATTAATTATAATGAAATTTCTTCAATATGGAAACACAAAATCGACAAGTTGGCTAGAAATTAGAGAGCGTCCTTTGTGCTGTGTGAACCAGCTTCCTACCTGACTATGGGCTAGGGGTGGGGGCTACGCAGCAGTTGAAAAGCGAAGAGAGGACGCAGGTGACTGACCCTTTAAACAGTCATAAACAGACCCTTTTGTGCTGTTCCCAATCGGTACCCTCGCCTCGCTTGAATATAAGATCCTTCCTTAACATCTTAACACTTGCATTGCAACAAGAAATATCACAAATTGGGAATAAACTTGCTCGCCGAAGGCGAGCAGTCCAGGGGGCGCAGCCCCCTGGCTAGCGGAAAGCCCGCCGAAGGCGGGCTTTGCGACTAGTAATATATATAAATTTAAATACAGTCTTGCTCAGCAAAAAAAGGGGCAAAGAAAACAAAGTGTCATTAGAGATTTTTACCTTCTTTTACCTCTATATATGTTAATATAATATATTAACATATATAGAAGTAAAAGAAAGTAAAAATCTCTAATGACACTTTGTTTTCTTTGCCCCATTTTTTTGCTAAGCAAGACTGTATTTAAATTTTCCCTTTAATCAAATATTAACAGCTAGATACCCAAATGATAATTTAATCACCTACAATTTATCTAATAAAAGCTATTTTGATAGCAGATTAAGTTTTGGAATTATTTACGAAAAACTAAAAAAAAAAATTCGTACGTAGGCCTATTCAATTTCAATAAATTTTAAGATAAGTAGAGGCTCGTGGCTAATCGGATAATCTGCGGATTACGAATCTAGAATTGCTATACAACTCGGGTTCAAATCCCACTTGCCGTGAAAATTCTCAAACATTGCCAATGTCTCAATGCTAATTAAATTGGAGTTAGTCTCTGTTGAGAGATGGACAAATTAAAAAAAAAAAAAAGATTAAGAAGGGGTTCATCAAGTCTTTTTACTATGCTCCTGGATTCGCTTCCCGTCCCAAGCGAGAAAATTAATTTCTTTTAAATAGACTACAAGTAAGGGATGAGGTCTAAATGCCGAAATCGCCTTTCCACCTTTGTATTGCACCCAAAGTAGAGAATTGAAATTTCTTTTTTTTCTTCTTTGTTTCAATAAGAACTTGTTTCTATAAAAATAAAAAAAAATATTAAATTCTTGGCTACGCTTAATATTTTTCCCATTTAAGCCAGAAAACAAGCAATTAAAAAGAAATAATTACTTGTAATTACTGGGGATTGGAATGAAACCGATCCGTTTACTAATATGGATTTCATCATAATAAAACCAAACGTAGCTAAAAAAAAGAGAGTTAGTAGGTAAGCCTTTAATAATAGCTCTATATGTGTTTCTGGTAAGCATATCAAATCTCACACGTCTCGGGTTTGCATTCTTTCGAGGCGCCTGCCAATCGGCCATGGAATCCCCCCTCTCTGGACCAGGAAGGAAAATTCCATTATTATAAATTGCCCTAGCATCGGGCTTGAATTGGAATTAAGTTTTGGAATTAACAATAAGTTTTTGTAACAAACCGATCAAGGGCGGTCCCAGAGGGGGGTCAGGGGGTCGTGACCCCCCCCAAATCTCTTTTTTTTTAACACACACTTTTTTCCCACTCACTCTCCCATTCACACAATCTTTTCGGCAACTTAGGCCATTTAAGACTTAAACGATACTCATATTTGATTAATATATATTTATTGGGGTCCAGGCCCATTTATTTATACTTTAAAAAAAAAAAACAGTGACCCCCCCCCCCAAAATGTAAGGCTGGGGCCCGCCAGGAAACCGGACCCCCTGCCTCCTGCTCTGCTCTTTGATTTTCACTTTTACGAACAGACATTGGATACCTACCATCTATTGCAATATAATTGAGACTAAAGCTCGGTAGTTAGGCAACCCAAATGGCACACGCTCACTAAACTTTTTACTTCCTATATGTTAATATATATAGAGAGAAAGTATTGGATTTATGTCGAAATTATGACGGATATACACGTTTTGAGGTCCCCTGAAAACGTGGTTTCCGCGACACGGTCTGTGTCTGTGAACCAAATATCTCAAGAACGAAAAGAGCTAAGAAGTTGAAATTTTATATTTAAGTTAGTCACCCCCCTGGAACGTGACACGAAGCTTTTTAATAAAATCGACAAAAGGGTACTAGTTCTTTACTGATGCAATTTTTCAGTTTTTTTTTTTTTTTTTTTTTGATTTTCTCAAAAACCGATCAAGGGCGGTCCCAGAGGGGGGTCAGGGGGTCGTGACTCCCCCAAATCTTTTTTTTTTTTAACACACACTTTTTTCCCACTCACTCTCCCATTCACACAATCTTTTCGGCAACTTAGGCCAATGATTTTGGTTAAAATTCAAAAACCAATAATTTTGTAAATGCTCTTTGAAATGTATATTCTCATTTTGCTATTGAAATCTTATGAAGACCTCTTTACTCTTGTACTTCATAGAAAAGAAAATTCATATAGGGCTATACAAAAATAATTGAAATTAAATTACAAACAAAAATGTCTAGTACATAATCACGCTAAAGTGAACGATTCGGGAGATATAGAGGGGTAAAATTTTTAATTCATATGAAAGGAGACACCGAGATAGAAAAAATACTTATATCTTGTTACCATGACAACCATCAAAATTTACAATGGTTGTCATGGTAACAAGATATAAATATTTTTCTATCTCGGTGTCTCCTTTCATATGAATTAAAAATTTTACCCCTCTATATCTCCCGAATCGTTCACTTTAGCGTGATTATGTACTATACCATTTTTGTTTGTAATTTAATTTCGATTATTTTTGTATAGATGAATTTTTGCGGGAAACAGCATAGTTTTCGAGATATTTGCGAAAAACCAAATTTCCGCAACTTTACCAACTTATTCCCGCCAAAGACCCCGGTACTGGAAGTGCTGACTCTAGAGTATCCTTTCCATCACTAAAATGCAACCTATTCTGAAAATTTATCTTCAGAAAACTCTTGCCCATTTTTGCCCTACTGCCGTCGAAGGTTTACATACATTTTTAAGAAGTTTCTATTGTTGTTGGAATTAAAAATAGGCTAGAATTGAAACGATTTTTTTTACATTTAAATTAGAATAGTAGTTAGCAAGTTGGAATTTCTCGACAACTAGATAATTGACTAAAATAGTGCTTTCTAATTTGAGCACTGTGCTTTCTCTCTCTCTGTCCTTGAATGGGTTATTTATAGTCACATGATATAAATATTTTTGTAGATAGTTTGTTTTCTTTTTTTTACTGTTTTTATTAAATTTATTATAAAACCACATAACCTTAAATAAATGAAATATTTAAGTATTTTTTTTTTTTTTAGGAATTTTTTTGCTAATAAAATATTTAATGTTTTTCCAAAGGGTTAACCACAATCAATAAGTCACTAAATAAAATAAAAATTTATCTTTTTATGCCAGAAAAAAAGGGTTTATTGTAATTTTGTTTTAAGGTGCGCGTCTCGGGGTGCTAATTTTGGGACTTTCCAGCTGCCACAATTTTGAAGCTATCGACCTCAAATTTTTTTTAAATTAAAGCTATTTAAAATATCTACAACATATAGAAGCCCTTTTTTTGATTTTCGAAAAAAAAAATTTTTTTTTAGATTAATCGCATTAAATAAAATATATTTTAAAAAAAGGAGCTCTATAAGTTGTAGATAATTAAATTAGTAATCATTGTGTTAAAGAATAATTAATTTTTTGCCTTTAATTAATTAGCTGGAAAGTCTAGAATTAAATGGAACAAGTTACGTGTTTTCCAATGGGGGAACACTAACGCCATCTGGTGCCGCCTCGAGTCAATCGTGCTTTAACGGTTTTTCGAGACGCGCACCTTAAGGTCTTTTTCAGCATCTATGACCATTTAGATCCCATTCCTATTTATTTCAAATGATTTGTAATTTTTCTCGGTTGAAATAAGGAGCGAAACGGGAACCTCAGTCAAATCTCGACTTCGATCTGAACAATTTCTATATATTTCATATGTGAGTAAGAGATACTAAAAATCTAAAAAGATATTCTCGTAAAATCGAAAAAAAAAAAAATTCTCTATGATGATTTTTAGGTTGGATACCGAATTGGTTGCGAAAATCTCCAAATCTCTACATAGTCAGGATTTACGTCTCAGTTATATATTATTATTTTATAATATTAAATATAGCTAGATGTGTTATTGAATTTATATATTTATAGATGCCGACTAATAATTTCTGGAAACTTGTTACTTAAGGACGATGTTTTTCTATCACTGACTGGCTGGCTGGCTGTCTTTTTCTCAATTCCTAGATCTGACCAAGTGTCATCTATCGAACCGCCGAGCAAGAAAGAAAGAACAAGAACTTGAGTTGCTAGTTCAGCTTTAGAAAACTATTTAACGCCTCCATTAACTGAACCTCTAACACGTTTTATATATCCTTTTGAAAGTATTTTACACCTCTATTTCTTAGAAACTAAAACCTCTCATGTTGCTAGCAAATAAAAGAAAGAGAAAGAGAGAGAGAAAAAATAATGTAACATCCCACGATTATTGTAAAGAACAAAAAAAATCGTTTCTTTTTTCTAGAAAAATTAATCTAAATATTTAATATGCTAGCTGCGTTGCCCGCCTTCGGCACACTTTGTGCTTGTATTGTATTAAATTGAAATTTAAAATCTATCATTACTATATATAAAGGGCTACTGACTTCCTGTCTCTGCGAGTATGTGTCTGTTCTCTCGTTGATTGGCTTGAGTTAGAGGAAGTGAGGGAAATTAAAAACTCTAAAATTTCGCATTTCCTCGCCAAAGGAGAGCAAGGGGTGTCCAGAGGGCACTTGTATAGTCTGTATATAATAGCGGAGTGACCTTCTGTCTGTCCGTCCATCCATCTGAGTCTGACCAATTTCACGTTGGAATTTTGAAATCAACACGCTTATAGAGGACTTTATAGTGAGTCCAGGAAAAATACTCAAGTTTCCCAAATTCCCAAATTTCAAACCATGTTTTTCTCGGCATCCGTGGATGTAATTAGATTGCAGGTTTTCAAATTTTTAATAAAATTTCTTGAAAAGAGGTTTGATTTTCGGACCTTACACAAATGTTGCGGATTATCCCACCTTCAGAATCTTAAAAATAACATAATTTTTACAAATACTGTACAACGATTTGAAAAATAAACATTTTTGAATTTTTACCTCTTGCAGCCTGTCAATAAACTTTAAATGAAACACCTATATAGATATAATGTTAAATTCTTCAACTTATCAAAAAAAAGAATTTTCTATAATTATAAATCGTTGTACAGTATTTGTAAAAATTATTTGTTAAAATGGTTTAAGCTCAAATAATTGTGTGCAATGTCAATCTAATAAAAATAAAACCTCTGTTAAGTTGGCTACACACGTAACTGCAAACTTGACAAGTATACACGCAATCTTTTTGTACAAGCAAACTGTAGCGTCTGTAGGAGAATTTCGCACAAGCATTTTAATTGCGCAAGCCGCTTGATGCTCGATTTAATTTTTCTCATGCACAAGCATATTTGCGTAAGAAAAACCTTCCGCCATTTTATAGATGTCTTGACATTTGATATTTATTTAATATATATTAATTCATTTGAAATTTCATTAATATTAATATTTATTGTGTCTCTGTTAAAGCAAGTGAGTATTTCTTGTTATCTTGAAATAAATAACCTTCCGAAATTGATATTTTTAGGTTAATTTTCGACATAAGCTGTTTCTTCCACAAGCATGCTTATGCCGAAGGGAATTTGTGCATGATGGTACAAAAAGATTGCACATGCATGATTGTCAAGTTTGCAGTTACGTGGGTAGCCACCTTAAGGCACTGGAGGAGAGTTCAGGGGGGGGGGGGTTGGGGGGGGCTAGTAAGAAAACATTTATTTAGTAAAAATTTGAACACAAAGAACCTTTTAGAAATGTATGGCAGTCATTGGAGTAGAGTTAGTATAATGGTTGACTCTGACTTATGAGCTCGGGGATTTTTTTAAATGATTTTATTTATCTCGTTTTATTTCAGAGCTAGAAGAAATTTTACCCCCCCCCCTTCCTTTATAAATATCTGCCTATATGTTTATTTGCTGGCCACATTGTTTAGTTTATTGATGTTTTGTTATTTTTTCCTCCAATTTGTGTTTACTTTTTGTTATAACACAACAACATATTGATTTTCTAAATTCTAAATTTTTTTTTCGTTTCCCTCCCTTCCCTTAAGAAATGACAAATATTTTGCTTAAAATTTAATATGTTACGCAATTGGTTAAAGCAAGCCCCCACCCCCTTTCTCTATCTCTCTCTATCTTTTCGGTAAAGTTAAGTGTTTACTTTGTGTCAATATTAACTTAGTAAATAAATCAATAAATTTCATAAGGCTATTTCTAGTATATTTTAAGTTCATATATGAAAATTAATTCGTATTCAAGTATTGTAGGCAACGTAGTAAGAGGGAAGTTATAATATTTTGGATATGAATCAAACTTAATAATAATCCATGCATGCATGATAGCAACGAAACTTTCTATCTATAAACACTCTATTGGATTTTACATTCAACAAATAAAAATTGAGCCTACATTAGAGTGTTATTTGTTTAACAATCTTTTGTTATCAATGTTAAAAAGAGATGAAAAATCTCCTAAGTAGTGAAATGGAATTTTTTGCATAGTTTCCTACCTCCCTGAAACTAACCGAGGAGCCCTCGGGGCTTGGTATTCAGAAAAATACAACCTCTATTTTTTGAGGGAGAAAAACACTGAGTTTTTTTTTTAGATTTTTGCCCCTATCTTTTAAAAGTTAAAAAATATTTTTAATTTCCATATTCTGCCTTGAATTTGATTAAAAAATAAGTTCAATTGTTGAAGAACTGCCAGAAAAACTTGCCCTCGGGCTTGGTGTAGTTGGTAGCGTGCCTACCACTATACCCAACGTCGCGGGTTCGGACCTCAGGCAGTCCAAGGATTTTATTTAAGCCATTTGGATACCAAATGGTTTAAACAGAAATGCATGGACCCCCAATTGGTACATTTACAAATAACGGGTATCGTAAAAAGTCTTAAATGGCCTGAGTTGCCGAAAAAGACTGTGTGAATGTGTGTGCGAGTGTGAGTGTGAATGAGAAAAAAGTGTTAGTGTTGAAAAAAAAAAAAAAAAAAAAAAAAACTAGATCACTACCCAGCTAGCAGAACCTCGTCAAAATGACGTCCGAAATTGGTCATAACTAGTCAAAAGACGTCAAATGACTAATTAAAACCTAAAATAAAACGTCTTTTTTTGTAACGTCTTTAAAACGTGCAAAATATCACATTATAAAGACGTACCGATCAGGTACCGATCACGACACTTATTATTACTTTCTCTTACCTCCATATTTTTATTTTAATACGCATGCGCACACATTTCGCGCATGCGCAACTGTTAGCACACACAAAGGATCATACCGGTCCAGTTAGTGACAGTCTATTATCTATGGTGGCAGTTAATGAAGTCATGTCTTTTATTGCTGTTGAATTTATAACTAATGATGATCCTGTAATGGCTATAGTCTGTAACATTGTCTTTTATATAATAGTCAGGGATGGGCGTTAATCAGTTACATGTATTTGAAATACAAGATACCAAATACAATATTAATTGGTATCTTGTATCTCGTTACAGCATAGGCAAAGTAATTGCTATCTTGTATTTCGTTACATTTTTTTAGTAATTGGTATCTGAAATTCGAGATACCAAATACTTTTTTTTTAATTTGCCGCCGTATAAAAAGTCTTGCAGAGGGAGCTGAAATCTTTTTAATTTATTTAATATTACTGTATGTAATCGTCGTGTGGGTTCTCTGCTCTGAATCTTAGTAAAAACCAGTAAAGAAAAGTCAATCAAACCGCCAAATTTTCACTCTTCGTTAAAAAACTTTTTTGCTTTCTTTTTTCAATCAGCTCTCAATGACTAAATCTTTGTTCTTCTGCCCCAGCTGAAGGATTGTTTTCATTTGCGGGTTTATTCATTCTCCATCAAGGTCCAGATTATCCGACAAAACTTTTGAAAACTTGGTTTTTTTGAAACCTTTTCATATTTTTATAAATACATTTTTTTTAATATCATGGTTAATTTTATTGTTTTCGATTTACCAAAGGTATTTTCCAATCAGCGTTGGGCGAATTGTCTACTTTACTTTGTCTACACAATTGTCTACGCGTAGACAATGTATGTAGACAAATGAACAATATCCATGTAGACAAAGTAGACAATTAAAATTTAAAAATTTGGCGGGACTAACAACACCATAATTTTTTATGTATCGTCATAAATATAATTTTTTGATACTAATATACACGAAATCAATAGGTAAAGAGTGATTTTACAATTTTTCTATTCTCGCTTAAAGTGGAATATCGAATATAGGGAGATATTGGGTGATAATGGCGGTATTCTTAATTTTAAGTGACTTTTATTTGAATTAGATATTAGAAGCTGTATTATGCAGGGTTTTTTTTTTTTTTGCAAAAAAGACACACTGCAACATATTTTTCATTTTGTTTCCCTAATTCAAATTTTAATTCATTAAAATGTCTGTTTATTGATCTTCCGCGTTTAGACATTTTTATGTATATGAATTTCTAGGCTGTTTCTAGAAATGACAGATCACTGATCTGAGATGAGAACCAATGAAAACAAGCGCTGAGCCATTTGTCTACATTGTGTACTTCTTTGTCTACATTGTCTACGCATTTGTCTACGTCATGAAGTAGACAAATCAAAATATGCTTAATTTGCCCAACACTGTTTCCAAAATAAGTTTAGCTGCCACTTTCCTAAAGTAAATTTATTTAGGGTTCCAGAATTACCCCACCAAAAAGAATTTTAAAATCAAGGAAAAATTTGTTTGTAATTGGTATTTTCAATGTATTTGAAATACGTAATTGGTATCTTGTATCTCGTTACACAAACCCGTGAATAATTGGTATCTTGTATTTCGTTACAAAAATCTGAAGTAATTGGTATTTTGTATCTCGTTACTCAAAATCGAGTAACTTGCCCATCCCTGATAATAGTGTATAGAAATCGCGTTTTTACAAAAGTATTAAAATAAAATATCGATATAGGTACTAATTAAAATTAAAAATTGAATAATTAAATCTCTCAATTATTATTTTATAATTAGTCATATATATATTAAATTTCAACTTTCCTATTTTTATCATTTATATGGATAGAGAAGAGAAGAGATGTATTTATTTGCTAAAATAATGTGTTTTATAATTATATTATATTATTAATACAATTTAATTTTATATGTGAGTTTGTTTCTCATTTTATTTTTCCATCAGATTATAAAAAGGTCAAAAAAAAGTCACGGAATCTCGTTTTTTTGACGTTTCAAAATGTCGTCATCGGTCTGTGACATTAGTCCGTGATTTTTAGGTCATTTTGTCGTCAAACATAACGTCATTTCTGGTCATCTCTGACCAGTTTCCGACGTCATTTTGACGGGTCTCTGCTAGCTGGGTAATCATCTTTTGATGAAACTTACACTGTAAAAAAATTTTTAATTTTAGTGTGTTTTGGAATAATAAATTTACAAATTTATCTTGTAAATGTTAACTGCTATGCATTTATCTACTAAATTTACAAATTTATACGTTCGAATATTGACAACACAAAAACATTTTAAAATTACAATTTTCTTCGAAAAATAGAGTAAGCTTATTTATTGTAATTTTACATACATTGTATAGTAATTTTCGTTAAAAATTGTATTTTTTTGAATTCTAAAATTGCCACACAATTGCACTCTAATTTTCAAACTGCTTTCGAAAATTACAATACATTTATAAATAGTTTTTGCAGACTTAATAAATTTAGTATGTTTTTGTTTTTGAAATTCGCTTCCTACACAAATGTAAAATAAACACAAAATTTTTTACAGTGTAGATTATTTCTTCCCTCTAAAAAGATTAGGAGCTTTTTTTTTTGGATTTCATTATTTCACTTCATTTAAAATAATAATTTAAGGGAATGTTTAAAATAAACGTCAACGAAATGTGTTAATAATAATTTCAGAGCAATATAATCCTTAATTTTTATTCTGGCTGGAAATTTAATATTATTTTTTTTAATCTCTAAAAAAGTTGTTTGTTAATTTTCTGGAAGAAAAAAAAGAAGGAAGAAAGAAGAAAAGGAACGTTTTATAATTAGTTTAATTATCATCATTTATATTTTAATTTTATTTTCTTCTTCTCTCGTTAAAAAGTTGCTAATTTTATACTTTTTATTATCAAAGCATTGAAACAACCAACACCTTTCGTTCTTTCGTCTTCTATATCTATTCTTGCTTCACGCACTCTTATTATTTTTTTATTTATTTATTTTGAGAGATTTACCCCTCTCCTTACCGAGTTCGGGGTTTGTTACAAATCGTATAATAGTGTTGATATATTGATACATAATTTTAAATAAAATAAAATCTTTTCCGCTTTCATCTCGCCTCCTGGACATCTTTCGTCGCCGGGGTTCTCTCAAGCAATTTCCATATTTGAATTAAATGTCTATCTGGTCCCCTTATTATTTCTTTTCCCCAACCCTCGTCACCGTCTATGTGATTATTTTTTTCTTTTTTCCATTTAATGCAGTCGTCTGTCAGAAAATTGTCCAGTCTTTCGCATCCCAGTAAGTGTCCTATTGTCTCTTCTTCCTTTAGACAAAATCTGCATATGCTCTGCCCTGTCCATTGTCCTCCTATGTCATTCCCGCATCTTAGTCTCGTCCATGTTCTCTTGTCTTCTTCTTTTATGTCACTCCTGGTTAAGTAGTCTTCTTGCATGACGTCTTTTTTAATCAGTCTGTAGTAAGGACAGTATGTTGATTTGTCTATTCTAGTCCATAGCAGTTGTGTCTCCTGGTCTCTTATCGTCGTTATGATCTCCAA
This sequence comes from Euborellia annulipes, assembly GCA_023213315.1. Taxonomy (NCBI): domain Eukaryota; kingdom Metazoa; phylum Arthropoda; class Insecta; order Dermaptera; family Anisolabididae; genus Euborellia; species Euborellia annulipes. The sequence continues at coordinate 6,874 of JAKCPI010030123.1, read as the reverse complement.
GAACACCCCGGCGACGTCAGCACTACTTTCGGCCCTTGAAAGTTCTTCAAGCAGTCCAGGTCTTCCTGCGTCGCTCGCCATCTTGAGGACGCAGTTCAGCCAGGGAAGCGGTTCTCCATTTGATGCTCTGCGCAGATGTTCTTTCCAGCAGATCTTCGGCCATCTGTCATCCCTCATGTTAATCAGCCTCATGACGTAGCTGAGTTTCTTTTCCAGGATGTTGTTTTTGAGGCTTCTTCTGTCTACTTCCATTTTCCACAAGTAGTCGGGGGTATTTTTTCTTACTCCTAGAGCTGACTTTGTGTATCCTCCCATCACTCGATCGAGATCTTGTTCGTCTTCCTTTCCCCAGACTTCGGCTCCATACAGCTTTCGAAAATTACAATACATTTATAAATAGTTTTTGCAGACTTAATAAATTTAGTATGTTTTTGTTTTTGAAATTCGCTTCCTACACAAATGTAAAATAAACACAAAATTTTTTACAGTGTAGATTATTTCTTCCCTCTAAAAAGATTAGGAGCTTTTTTTTTGGATTTCATTATTTCACTTCATTTAAAATAATAATTTAAGGGAATGTTTAAAATAAACGTCAACGAAATGTGTTAATAATAATTTCAGAGCAATATAATCCTTTATTTTTATTCTGGCTGGAAATTTAATATTATTTTTTTTAATCTCTAAAAAAGTTGTTTGTTAATTTTCTGGAAGAAAAAAAAGAAGGAAGAAAGAAGAAAAGGAACGTTTTATAATTAGTTTAATTATCATCATTTATATTTTAATTTTATTTTCTTCTTCTCTCGTTAAAAAGTTGCTAATTTTATACTTTTTATTATCAAAGCATTGAAACAACACCGTTCGTTCTTTCGTCTTCTATATCTATTCTTGCTTCACGCACTCTTATTAATAATGATTAGAATTTTTATTTTTATATTGATAAAAAAGAATTCTAAATGAGATTTTTGAAGCGTAACTTCTTTATCTTCGGGAGAACTCAAAGAGTAGCGAAACCTTGCATCCACGACGACAAAAATACGAAAGTTGAAATTTAATATATATGACGAATTATAAAAAAATAATTATGAGATTTAATTATTCAATTTTTAAATTGATAAAATATAATTTTTAAAATAATTTAAAATTGTTCAAATCTTCAATTATTAAATAAATATTGTTCTCAGTTTTTAACATGCGTCTATTGATTTCCCATTTTCCAATTATTAAGTTAAGATTAAAAACACGATTTTAATGCTTTTAATTGAATAATTTTCTGAAAATTTTCAGTTAAACGCCTACGATCCGAAAAAAAAAGTTTCACTTGCTTCGTGGTTTCATAAAACCACACAATGTTTTTTACTTTCTCTTACCTATATATATGTTAATATATATAGAGAGAAAGTATTGGATTCATGCAAGGGCGGATACAAGGGGGGGGGGGGTAAATGGGGTAATTACCCCCCCCCCGAGATTCGAAAAAAAATACCTTTTTTTCGCAAAAAAGGTTATTTTTAATGTAAAATTTTTAAAATTAATACTTAAAAATTTGATGTGTATTTATATTCTGGCAAATAAATACAGAATGCGCTTTTTAATTACCGAAATTAAAAAAAAATAGTGTGCTGTGCGACGAGTCACACCAGATTACCCCCCCCCCCCGAGAAACACCTCTGGATCCGCCCTTGGATTCATGTCAAAAATTCGATGTCGAGATTTTGATAGATATACACGTTTTGAGATCCCCTGAAACCAAAAAAGTGGTTTTCGCGACATGGTCTGTCTGTCTGTGTGTCTGTCTGGGTTCACGAACCCATTAGAGCCTAGAGCAGCGTTTTCAAAACTGTGAGGCGCGCCTCCCTATGGAGGCGCGGACTAGTCTAGGGGGAGGCGCGAATACTAGCCACAGGGAGCAATTTTCCAAATGATTGCTAAAGTTTTAAAAATAAAATAAATAAAAAAAATATTTTAATATTAATTTATATTTTTTGGAAATAAAAATTTTTGTTAGTATTATTTTATATAATAGGGGGGGGAGAGGGGGAGGCGCCATATGATTAAATATTTTTAAGGGAGGCGTGGTAACATAAAGTTTGGAAACCACTGGCCTAGAGAGTTGTGAAATTGATATTCAGGTAGAGAAAAATTTGCACTCATCTAATTGGTCGAACGAATGGAGAGATATAATAAAAAAAAAATAAATATAAAATTTTCACCTCGTGTGAATATTCTCAAGAAAATTCTGAGTTCATAACAAAAAATCCGATGCAATTTGAATTAGAGGTTACGGAGTTATTGACAAGTGAAGTTTCAAAGTTTTTTTTTCTTCTCGCCTGTTAATTAATTTGCTCTTCTTAAATCGCGCAGCGGCGGGGAAGCGACGGCATCCCCCACTCCGCTCGCATTGTTGACTGCGTGCTTGGCGCCTCCGCCCCTCCCCTCCCCCTTGTCTATTAGCTAAATCTATTTTCTCTTTATTTAAAAGTGATTGACAAATAATAAATAAATCGATGATTGAAGATAAAATAAATTTTTTACTTTTTCTTACCTCTATATATATGTTAATATATAGAAAGTGTTGGATTCATGTCAAAAATTCCATGTTTAAATTTTGACGGATATACACGTTTTGAAGTCCTCTGAATCCAATCCGCGACATGGTCTGTCTGTCTGTCTGTGTTTCTGTGTGTATCCAATTTAAAGCATGAAGGAATTGAGCTAGGAGGTTGAAATTTTATATTTAAGTTAGGCACCCACCTGAGGCGTGAAAATAAGCTTTTGAACAAAATCGGCCAAAGAGTACTAGTACTTTACTGATGTACTTTTTCAGTTTTTTTCGATTTTCTCAAAATTTGCTCAAACGATTTTTTTTTTTTAATTCAAAAATCAATTATTTTTTAGATGCTCTTTAAAATGTATATTCTCATTTTGTGATTGAAATCTTCTGAAGACCACTTTACTCTTGTACTCCATAGAAAAGATAGGAGAAATGGTTGCCATGATAACAAAATATAAATATTTTCCCATACTTATACATTTTACATCATGAAATTCGAATATATCGTACTGTCGGAAACTAAATATATCTCGACACAAAAAATCTGGTGTGACAAGCACAAAACACAACTTTCTCTTGCCGAAGGGTAAATATAGAGATTTGATAATATATAAAAAGTGTATATAAATGAATTTACTTTCATCTTAACAGTCAGGGTTATTTTTTTTTCTTTGTCTTTTAAAATTAAGACCCCAAAAAGGGGGGGGGGAGTCGCCTGATTTGATAAACACGTGAAAATTACAAAGTCGATAAAATAAAACCGGACATGTATAATTTGGTGTGTTTTTAGGGAGAAGACATAATCAAAGTAGATGTTGATTGAGCAAATCAAGTTTTTTTTTGACATTTCACCCTTGAAGCAGAGGTAGAGTTCTCGCTTCTTACCCTCTTACTATCAAGTAAATTGAAGACGAAACTTAAAAAAAAAAAAATAATTTCTCAGTTATTCAAAGTCTCTTTAAATAAATAAATAATTCTATAAGCCTAAATAGCCAATTTATTATCCATTCAGTCCCTCACAGCATTAATAAATTTTTATATTAAAAAAAAAGAACCTTTTAAAGAAGAGAAGGATTATTATTATTCCTAATAATAATAAAAAAGCACTAACAAATCGTTTTTATTATCTTTCAGGTGTGATTTTAATAAAGAATAAAAAAGGATTTTTTTAAACCACCCCCTCCCTTCTACCCTTACTCATAAATCAGGTCATTTTTCAAGATTCATAAGCCTATTTTTGAACTCATTCGGTTATAAATAATGCCCTTTTCATCTTTTATGAAAGCGACGACTCGGAGAGTTGAGTTGAGTGTTTAAAATATTACACGGGGCTTGTAAAAAGATTAATTGTATATTAATGACACCGAAAAAGAGAGAAAAAGGATTCAGTCTGAAATGTCTATTAGAGACTGGCAACCATTTAATAATAATAATCTTATCTTCTTAGAGTTTTATAGTTAAAAAAAAAAAAATTTCAATGGAATATAAAATATTTCTTTGTCGGTGCTTTTTTTTTTTTTAATCTTTTATCCATCCTCTAAATGAAATCCCTGATGGAATGGATGTTTTGCTCCATTTGTGAAGGGCTGTAATTGTATTAGTGATTTAATAGGAGGGTGACATCATGGGGGTTGCTGGAAGATAGGCAACACAAATGACCTAAATTCTAATGTTTTTATTAATTGTTCCAGAGCTCCCCTATTCAATCAATGAAATCGAATAAATAAAAAAATCTGTGTGACTGAACGCACAGCATCTTACCTTTGGCAAGTGCTTGTAACACCAGATTTTTTGTGTCGACATATATTTAGTTTCCACCGATATATTAGAATTCAAGATGTAAAATTTATAATCATGGGCAAATATTTATATTTTGTTACCATGGCAACCATTTCTCCTATCTTTCATATGAAATATGAGTAAAGTGGTCTTCAGAAGATTTTAATAGCAAAATGAGAATATACATTTTAAAGAGTATCTAAAAAATAATTGATTTTTGAATTTTAATCAAAATCTTTTGAACAAATTTTGAGAAAATCTAAAAAACCGGAAAAAGTACATCAGTAAAGTACTTATACTCTTTGGTCGATTACGTTCAAAAACTTGGTGTCACGTCTCAGTGGGGTGCCTAACTAAAATTTCAACGTTCTAATTCCCATCTTTAGTGAGATATTTTGTTCACAGACAGACAGACACCCAGACAGGTAAAAATAAGATGATTTCGGAAAAAATAAATATATATCTATATTACATATATACATAGGTAAGAGAAAGTAAAAATTGCGGTAGGGTTTTTAAAAAACCTAAAGTGTTAGGGACAAAAACGTATTTTTCCCTGAACCAGGGGGGGCTGAATACGTATACGTAATTATTATTTTTCTACGACCTTTAGTTCAGGCTGTGATTTTATGAGAACGGACAGACGGACACCGGATTCACTGCGAGATAAAAATTAAAATATCTCCTAAATTATTACCTTTATCGAAATAATACCTATAGGTCTATATGGACCCTGTTACGCATTAGTGTGTCAAGCGCCAGCTGCCGAGTTTTGAGAAAATCAACAATAAAGTTTTTTGTTTTCATTGGATTATATATAATTTTTCTTGTCAATTGTGCAAGTAACATTAAATATAAATTTTTTTAGGACATATTTCATAAAAAATACTATTAATTAAAGCATTTGAAACAATATTCCGTGCTTAACTCAATTTTTAATTTTTTTTGGCGCTTGGCACACTAATGCATAACAGGATCCATATAACATTGTTCTATTTGTAATTGTGAACAACTTTTGTTTGAAGAAATTTTTGTATCTCTCTTTCCTTAAAAGAGGGGTTATGGGAATTTCATCCGCCTAATCACACCACCTAATTATGAAAGAATAAGAGATATAAAAAATTTCTTCAAACAAAAATTGCTCACAATTATAAATAGAACAATTTTGTATATAAGCATTAATTCAATAAAATTAATATTTTAAGAGATATTTTGATGTTTTTTTTTTAGTCCAATGTACAAAAAGTAGATTAAAATTCGTTGTTCACTTCATTTTTTATTTTTGTTAGGAATAGAAATTTTTTTGAGGAGAGTCTTCCACCCTCCTATACTCAATATTATTATTTTCCTCAATTATTTATTTTTTTATAATAAACACACCTTGCCTTTTACGACCTCTCTTTAATTACCTTCATAAGATGCGATAAAAAAAAGCGTATCTAAAGAGAGACGGCGCCTATCAGGAAATATAAATTTCATTATCAAGTCGCCTGGTGCAATTCACGTTTTTCTTAGCAATTAAAATTTATTTGATTTGATTTTAGAAGATACATTGCTTATTTCTTCTCTTTTTGTTTCTCTTTTATCTTCTCTTTCAAAAGAATAGCATTTTCTTTTTTTTTTTTTTTTTTCGTACGCATTGGAATGTATTGGTAATAAATGTCGTGGGGTAAAAATATCTATAATTAAAATGACATATTTTTTGGGGTTGTAAATTCGTTGGAACACTTGAAAGGTAGGCAACAAATCGCTAATGGACTATAGCCGCTTCTCTGTGCTCGTTTTTCTAATGAGATTTAGTGATGAATTGTGTTGCCTAGCTTTCAGGAGCAACAAAGCACTCCATTGAATATATCATCGTTTAATTCAAAATATTATATAGTCTATAATTACACTAGTCGACAAGGTTTTTTTCACAAGATATCCGATTAGTGCACCTAGTGCATTTTTTCACCCTGAATTCAGATATGTAGTTAGAATTTTTCCATCAGGCACAGTTTTAGAGATATAGAGCAAAATAGATTTTAGTCGAAAATGGGCTCTAAAACGGCTTTTATTTAGAAAGTTCAAATTATTTTTAACGCCGCACCCCGTCAAATTATGCAGATAGTTAGAATACATATAAATTTTAAGTTTCATTCCAATCGGAGGTCATTTAGACGTGTTGCAAAGGGCTTAATGTTTAGAAAAATCGAAATTTTCAAGATTTTTTTTGCTTTGGTCACCCCTAATACAATTTTAGATACCCCTGAATGCAAAACACATATATGTACGATATTCTATAGTTCTTTGGCTTTCTAAAAATCATTCATTCATAAAAATCTGCTAATTATTAACGAAATTATTAACAAAAACGTGAGCAAAGAAAAAACACAAGTACACTCACTGGACGAAAAAAAATGGACTTCAATTGAATTAAAAAGCGAACCCTATCCACGAGAAGCTAATGTATCCTCTCTGAGCATTGGGTCACGGGCACTAACTTTATTATATATTATTAAAAAAAATATCTCATATCTTACTTTATAATTCTAAAAGAACAAG
>JAKCPI010030122.1:0-28277 GCA_023213315.1 Euborellia annulipes | reverse complement strand
TTTTAAATTGTATTGATAGAAGCCATTAGGAGTTATAACAATGGCACGACTACAATTTTTATCTGATATAAAAAATCTACAGTATGACTGGTCGCACTGCACACATAACTTTGTGCTTACCTTTGATCAAAAGTTGTATTCCTGCCACATTCTCACCAGATTTTTTTTGTCGGCCTTAAGTTATTTAGTTTTCCACTGATACATTAGAAATTCCCGTTACAAAATTTGGAAACTTGGGAAAATATTTATATTTTGTTATCATGGCAACAATTTCTCCTATTTTACTATGAAGTACAAAGAATAAAGTGGTCTTCAAAAGATTACAATCGTAAAATGAGATATATAAAAATAATTGATTTTTGAATTTTAAGCAAAATCGTTGGAGCGAATTTTCGAGAAAATCGAAAAAACTGAAAAAATTACATCAGTAAAGTACTAGTACTCTTGGATATTTTTGTCCAAAAGCTTCGTGTCATGTCCCAGGGGGGTGCCTTACCTAAACTATGGGGCAATTTCAACCTCCTAGGTCTTTTCGTTCTTGAGATATTTTGTTCATGTACACACACACAGACAGACCATGTCGCGAAAAACCCTTTTTTGGATTCAGAGGACCTCAAAACGTGTATATCCATCAAAATCTCGACATCGAATCTCGACATGAATCCAATACTTTCTCTCTCTATATATTAACATATATAGAGGTAAGAGAAAGCAAAATTTCGCTTTCCTATCATACTCTTTTTACTTTCTCTTACCTATGTATATATGTAATATATATACAGAGAGAAAGTATTGGATTCATGTCAAAAATTCGATGTCGAGATTTTGATGGATCTTCACGCTTTGAGGTCCCCTGAATCCAAAAAAGTGGTTTTCGCGACATGGTCTGTCTGTGGGTGTGTGTGTATGTGTGTGGGTGTGTGTTCAATTTAAAGCATGAAGGAATTGAGCTATGAGGTTGAAATTTTATATTTAAGTTAAACACCTTCCGGGACCGGAAAAATAAGCTTTTAATCAAAATCGGCCAAAGAGTACTAGTACTTTACTGATGTACTTTTTCAGTTTTTTTCGATTTTCTCAAAATTCGCTCTAACGATTTTGATTAAAATTCAAAAATCAATTGTTTTTTAGATGCTCTTTCAAATGTATATTCTCGTTTTGCCCTCAAAATTGTTTGAAGCACACTTTACTCTTGTGCTTCATAGGAAAGATAGGAGAAATGGTTGCCATGGTAACAAAATATAAATATTTTCCTATACTTATAAATTTTACATCTGAATTCAAATATTCCCTACTGCCGGGAACTAAATACATGTCGACACAAAAAATCTGGTGTGACAAGCACAGTACACAACTTTCGATTACCGAAGGTAAGAGAAAGTTGTGTGCTGTGCGCCAGTCACACCAGATTTTTTCATTAGTTTTGCTTTACTACTACTTGGCATTTTTTACATTTAACTTGCTGAAACATCAAAAGATTTTATGAAGCAATGATAATAATGTAATAGAAATATATATATTTTTTCTACCCGCAAACTCCACTATAAAATAAACTCTGACTGGGCACTTGTCCCCCGTAGCACCTGAGTGCAAAAGACCCTAAGAACGGAGCAATTTCTTGTCAAGGCCACCGCCTTGAAAAAACAGCCTGTGGAACGTCAATAAATAAGAGTAAGACAGAAATCTGCAGTAATTTAAAATGTTAGCTTCTGGTACAAAGGTCAATGATTCGCCTCCCGTCTCATGCAGCAAACAACATTTTGCAAAAAAAGTGGATGCAGCTAATAAAAAAAATCTAGTGATTCTGGTCGTACAGCACTCCAGAAGTGTTCTGTGCTTGTCACATCAGTTTTTTTGTATCGACATTTATTTAGTTTCTAGGCCTACATATTAGAATTCAAGATGTAAAATTTATAAACATGAAAAAAAAAAAATTATATTTTATATCTCTTTTACTGTTATTATGATTTTTTGATCATAAATACTTTTATTTTAATGGACGAAATAGGGTATATATAAAATTGAAACTAATTAGTCAATTCGATTACTATTTCCTGAACATTTTTTTTATATAAATTCAACATCGCCTGTTTCTTATGTGGTCCGTCACAATCCTTAGAATGTTTGGATGTCTAACCCTGTCATTTGCAGGCGCTTTTGATTCGTGCTGTACTCTGGTGGAGATTTTTAAAATTAAGCCTAATCCAAGTCCAGGGGTGATTCCACTATCTTTCAATTTGGTCAAAAAAAGTCAGTTTGCTATCAAATTTAATTTTTTTTTTTTTATTTTGTATTTAGCTGAAAAATTAAATTGGAGAAATATTAAAAAAAAAATCAATATTTAATAAGTTATAGTATAAATAATATTTAATAAATAAATAAATATACATTAAAATAATAAATTAAATATATAAAATAATTCGGATTAAATATTAATATTTTCAATAAAAGCTTGAACTTTCATATAGAGGCGAAATAATCTCATGTGTCTTCATACATAATTTAATTATTATGTTTTGAATTGGTTAGTACAGTAGAGAAAGATAGTTTACTCAGATTCTTCCTCTGATCCTGGATTTTCATCATTTTTCTTGTAATAATCGGGTGATTCAGTTGGAGGGTGATGCGGTTTGTGTGGTGGTTTAATAGGCTTTTCAGGAATATATTCAGGTTTTTCATAAACGGGAATGACAGGTTTGTGTGGTGGGAAATGAGGCTTTTCAGGATATTCCGGTTTTGAAATAATTATTTCAGGTTTTGTAACGAATGGAATTTCAATTTCAACGTTTTGAGGTTTATGTATGATGGGAACAAGAATTGGTCTTTTAGTTGTAGGTTTTGGTCTTTCAACCTCCTCAATGCGATCACCAATTGGAGAAACATTCGGTCTATAAGGGAAATGATTCTCTGGATAAAATTCGGGCTTGTGATAAGGATGATGGTATTCAGGTTTTTGTGGATGATGGTATTCAGGTTTTTGTGGATGATGATATTCAGGTTTTTGTGGATGATGGTATTCAGGTTTATGTGGTTTTTGGTAAGATTTACATACAGGGATCTTTGCATGCGTAGGAACACAATTTACAGGAGCTAATGTTGCCGTAACTCTATAATCAGTTACTCTTTGTACTTTAGTTACCCAGAGGGTTTTGGTAACCGTGCTTGTAATTGCAGCACCAAGAGTTTTTGGTTTCAAATCTTCAGTGGGTGCTTCTACTGCAGCTTCTTCTTCCGCCTAAAAAAAAAAAAAATAATAATAATTTATAAGACTTTGACGATAACCCTCGATTAATCTATATATATGTCGTAGACAGATCGTGAAATTAGACAGTTCATGAACTGTCTAGACATTTCATGAACTGCAGCCAGATCGTGTAATGGTCAAACAGTTACATGATCTGGCTAAAAATTTTAGACAGTTCATGAAATGCAATTGGGCCTTAGACAGATCGTGTAATGCTCGAGAATTACATGAAATGTCTAAATTTTTTAGGCAGTTCATGAACTGTCTAACAGCAGTTTTGCCGATCGTGTACTGATTGCAATTTAATGCAATAAATCTAAAAAAAATTTTATTTTTTCGAAAATCAAAAGAAGGGCTTCTATAAGTTGTAGACATTTTAAATAGCTTTAATTTAAAAAAAAGTTGAGGTAGATAGCTTCAAATTTGTGGCCGCTGGAATCTCCCAAAATTAGAACCCCCGAGACGCGCACCTTAACTCAAGATTTACAAAGTGAGGAAGATTTGGAAAATTTAGTAAACGATAATAATAATAATATTGAAAAAAATTGACTTTTTTCGAGATCTTTATTTGCTTTACAAACAGTACACGATCGGCAAAACTGCTGTTAGGCAGTTCATGAACTGCCTAAAAAATTTAGACATTTCATGTAATTCTCGAGCATTACACGATCTGTCTAAGGCCCAATTGCATTTCATGAACTGTCTAAAATTTTTAGCCAGATCATGTAACTGTTTGACCATTACACGATCTGGCTGCAGTTCATGAAATGTCTAGACAGTTCATGAACTGTCTAATTTCACGATCTGTCTACGACATATATATTTTTGGGGTTCAGGCATTCTTATTTAAGCCATTTGGTATCCAAATGGCTTAATAAAATCATCGGACTGCCTGGGATCGAACCCTCGACCCTTGGTACATGATTTTCTTAAATTATAAATTTAAGATTTGACCTTAAAGGGTCACCTAAGGAAAAAAAATTCCATGAAAATTATTTTTTTAATTGAAATTTTAACCATGACCATATTTTTTATTAAATGTTTATGGTTTAAGCGCAAAAGGGCCGGGCCCCCTCGTAGGTTTCCCCTTCCCCCTCTGTCTGGGGGCCTGATCATTTGTATATATAATCGTGAAAAAGAAAATAAAAGATTGTGAATTTTACTGTACATTTCTGCTTTTAATAAAAGAAATAATTTTCATACACCAAAATAATACATAATTTAAATAAGTTAATATTATTATTACCTTAGAGCCCTCAAGTTGTTCTAAAACTGCCGGTTTGTTTGAAGGTAGCCGAATTTCAAGATAACGACCACTTCTCTCATTTGCTTCAGGCATTGCAGTATTCATCATTTCTGGCATTCTATTATTAATTAAAAAAAAAAAAATTATTTAACCAAAAGAGTCTTATAACCCCGGTTCTCCAGCCTTTCCGCGATATTATCCGGGAGTTATTATTATTTTCAAAAATAAAAATAATTTACAAGAATGATTACCTCACAGCAGCGGTAGGTTCAATATAAAATCCTTCCTCTGCCATTTCATCAGGCCAGATATCTTCGCCAGGAAGATCAGCCACAGAATCATCATCGACACGCGCCTCTGATCTGGAAACAAAATCAAATCAAATCAAAAATAAAGAAACTGTTATAAAGTATAACCGTTGTTACTAATTAAAAATTGGTGTCATTTTCTTTTCATTTAAGTTTTTGAGCAACTTGGCAGTCATATTATATTAAAATTAATTTTTTTTACGCATTTACCGGTTTTGAATCAAATTAAGAGAAAAAATTATTTTTGATTGTTTAAAAAAATTCGTTGAAAAAAAAAAAGAAATTATCTTAATATAATATTTACTTAAATGAAATAATCTCATAATTAAGTAAATACATTCAATCTATTATCTTTCTATTTATAGATTCATAGATTTTTTTTTTTTTATTGATTTTACTTGTAAGGATGGTGATGATGACTTGGATGATCGCAATTTCCGTCTTGTCCAGTCACAGGAATTCTTGGCAAACAAGGAGGAAGTACACCGTAGACCGTCATACAGATCGGATGTCTAGTGACGCGTCTAGTTACCTGTAATAAAAATGTCATTGTCATTGAACGATACAAGGTATCATGTAAATTCAGCTGATTATTTTTAAAATAAAATATGAAACTCAAATTAAGGACTTCATCTCCTCTCTCCCACAAATTCCTCCTCCCCCCTCCCTCCACCATGTTTTGGAACAATTAATCAAACAAATCATAAGTGTTTTAATCATTTAAGTAGCCTAACTTCTATAAGCCAAACATGTTCGGTATAATTTCTTCAATTTTATATTTTGTCAAGGGAAAATATTGTATTCAATTGAGTGTGTTTATTTGTTAATGACCCACCGGATCTTCAACCTCGAAGTGGCCTTGTTCAAAGAAGAGCATACCGATGCCCTGGAAAGGGTGGAGATCTGGGGATTGTTACCCGGGGGCATGGGGAGCTTGATCTACCAACAAATAAACACACATTTATTATATACTATATATCTATGATCAGACAAGTCCAAATCGAGGTATTTATTGAATTGAATCTTATTCAAATATATAAATCTCGAAAATTATTTAACTAAAATATTGTACAGTCAGTTTCAATATTAACCGCCACCCTTAGAGAATAGAGCCGTGAAGTTAGACAACCAGAGTGCTTAGAAAATAGAGTAAATAAATAAACTTTTTTTTTAATATTGCAGTGGAAATACTATTTTGTGAGACAAAAATTACGGCTGCTTTTTTGAGGTTGTGGCTGTGATGTGATTATAATGGAGAATTTGAGATATCAGCCAAATTGGGATTGTTCAGATTAATAAAACTCCCAGAATAAGACGTTTCGGCCTGAATTTATTTGGCCTTCTTCAGTTATTAGGAATTATACACTTAATGCAAATGCACGCACATGTGATCAAACCAGGACTCGTCAATAATAAAATTTATTTGCTTCATACAAAATTATATGGCTCCTGTGCCCAAGCTCAGAGATTATTACTGATTCTGATTCTCTAGTTCTTCATCTTATATGATAATTTAAGAGATTTGATGAAATTTTATTTTATTTAGGCCCATAATATTTGAAACTCAAATTAAAGGCTTCATCTCCTCTCTTCGACAAATTTTGTTCCCCCTCCCCACATCCATGCCAACATTCCGAGACTGATGACTAGGGCTCGGATTTCGCCCTATTTGCCTTTTTTTAATTTATGGCTTAAAATTTAGGCTAATATGATATGTATACGTTTCATGAAATTCTCAATAAAAAAAGAGGCATTTGTTAGTGCCTATAATGCCTATTTTGGCCGATTCTGGGTTTTGGTGCCTATTTCATCTATAAATGCCTTTTTTAGTGCCTTTAAGTTCAAATAGCCAATTTCAATTTTTCACGGGCTATACATAGCCTAAATGTGAAATTTTTTTGAATTATCAAGAAAATATTTCAAGGGGGAGGGGATAAAGGGGGTAATTACCCCCCCCCCACAGATTTGGAAAAAATACTTTTTTCGAAAAAAAATTTATTTTTAATGTAAAAAATTTTAAAAATTAGTACTTAAAAATTTGATTTGTATTTATATTCTAGCAAACAAGTACAGAATGAGCCTTAAATTACCGAAATTAAGAAAAAATTGTGTGCTATGCGACCAGTCACACCAGATCCCAAAAATAAGCCATCAATTTTTTGAATTATTTTATATTATTTCTTAAATAATGCCTTTTAAGTGCCTATTTTTACAATAAATGCCTTTTTAAGTGCCTATTTTAATAATTTTTAGTGCTTAGTTGCCTGCCTATTTTAAAGATTTTCAGTGTAAATCCGAGCCCTACTGATGACATATATTCTTACTAACTACTTATTAATATTATTTTAGAAATAGATAAAATTCATCGAGTGTTCTCATATATTTAGTTAGTCATCTCTTGAAAGACTTTTATTTGTGTCATTTTTTCGATAAGATAAATGATACCAAATATAAAAATCTGGTGTGACTGGCGCACAGCACAACTTTCTCTTACCTTCTGTAATCGAAAGTTGTTTATTGTGCTTGTCACACCAGATTTTTTGTGTCGACATGTATTTAGTTTCCGACAGTACGGTACAATCGATTTTCAAGATGTACAATTTATAAGTTTGGGAAAATATTTATATTTTGTTACCCTGGCAACCATTTCTCCTATCTTTTCTATGGAGTACAAGAGTAAATTGGTCTTCAGAAGATTTCAATGACAAAATGAGAATATACATTTTATTGAGAATCTAAAAAATAATTGATTTTTTAATAAAAAAAAAAAAATTGTTGGAGTAAATTTAGAGAAAATTGAAAAAAACGGAGAAAGTGTATCAGTAAAGTACTAGTACTCTTTGGTCGATTTTGTTAAAAAGCTTCGTGTCACGTCCCATAGGGGTGTCTAACTTAAATATAAAATTTCAACCTCATAGCTCTTTTCGTTCTTGAGATATTTTGTTCACAGACAGACACAAAGACAGACAAACCATGTCGCGAAAACCCCTTTTTTGGATTCAGATGACCTCAAAACGTGTATATCCATCAAAATCTCGACATCGAATTTTTGACATGAATCCAATACTTTCTCTCTATATATATATATATTAACATACAGGGTGTCCGGTAAAGAATGGATAACCTTGAAATGTCTTATAGTATAACTTATGGCCGTTCAGAAAAAAATTGAAACAAAATATATCATAAGTAGTACCTAAGATATGATTTTTTTAAAAGAAAGGTCTAATTTTTTTACCTTGTTTTACTTTTTATGAACACTACGATCAGAAATGAATGAATTCCATCGGTTTGTTGTTATTTTATTATTATACACGAACTATGCTAATAGATAAACAGTGAATAGTATGACTAGCTATTGCACTTTTTTATTAAAAAATTAGCAAATTCCAATAAAATAGCCAGGTGGTCGTTTTAACACTGATTTTAATTATTTTAATTTGCTAATTTTTTAATAAAAAAGTGCAATAGCTAGTCATACTATTCACTGTTTATCTATTAGCATAGTTCGTGTATAATAATAAAATAACAACAAACCGATGGAATCCATTCATTTCTGATCGTAGTGTTCATAAAAGTAAAACAAGGTAAAAAATTAGACCTTTCTTTTAAAAAAATCATATCTTAGGTACTACTTATATATATTTTGTTTCAATTTTTTTTCTGAACCCATAAGTTATACTATAAGACATTTCAAGGTTATCCATTCTTTACCACACCCTGTATATATAGAGGTAAGAGAAAGTAAAATTTGTTTAAATTCCCTAAACAGTAATAATACCTAAAGAATTTTTATAAAATTCGCCTTTGAGTGATGCAGAATTGTCAATTATAGATTCCAAGACTGATTTCCTCTTTAATTCTGTTTCCAAAGATAGAACACCCAGACTTGATAATCAGTTCTGACACATAGTAGATCAAGAAAGTGATTTATTTGATTATAATTTTAAGATTTGAGCTTAACGGGCCCGGGCCCCCTCGGGAAACAAATTTCAAGAAAATATTTATTTTCACCTTTGTCACTAAAATATAAAAATTGTGATAAAAATATTTTTCTATTTAAATTCTTAAACATCCCTTTTGAATTGTAAAATTACTTTTAATACGACTAAATAGTATCTGAGATATTTCCAATCATGTGAAAAAAAGTATGAATACAAATTGTGTATACAGTAGATAAGCATTAACTACGATATAAAGACTAATATTTAATTTCAGCAATATTTTTTTTTTTTTTTTGGAATAATAAATAATCCTTTATCAATAAGAAAATATTTATTTTATTTATGACTCTTTTTCAAAAAAGATTATTTCAAAATCAAGATCAAGAACGGAAATTATTTATTTAAAAAAAAGACAAAAAACTAAAGTATCCCGGACGAATATTTCACAGTTTTTGAATAGGTAATCTAATGAAAATAATTATATATAAAATTGTAAATATTTTATACCTTCCTATAATTTAAGAATAAACATACCATTTTCAAAACAAACTAAATAACCTTATTGTAGAATATTTTTACAAATAACATATGGCATGGCACCATAAATTTTTCGTATTTGCTAGAAGATTATGCTTACCTCAACAAAGAGAGTTTTAGTGGCAGTCACGACTGGTTTTTGAAGAGCCGGAAGATTCGGAAGAGCAGGAAGTGCAGGAAGGGGCGGTAGCACCGGCAAAGATGGCAAAGCTGGTAGAGCTGGCAGAGGTGGCAAGGCTGGGAGAGGGGGGAGAGTTGGAAGAGGTGGTTTGGTATATTGGGTAGTGGGTTGTTCTGTGTTCAAGTTAATAATGATCTGGGCATCCTGAAAACAATTATTGAGTTAATTGTTAGAGTATAAAAAAAAAAAATATTCGTGAAATGTTAACACTGAAATATTATTTACCTCATCATATGTGGGTGCATGTTTAACTTCTTCACTTTGTGTTTTTTCTTCATTTGTAGATCGTGAGAAAAAGTTCAAAGCTGATGTAGAACTTGTGTATAGAAAGAAAACTAACACCAAAAACGGAAACCTCAGCTGGGCCATCTAGAAAAAATCATTAATAAATAATTACTTTCTCAGTTACAGTTCAGTGACGTTTGGAGAGGATTACAATAGCCGTCGTTTCGGGAACGATTTGCTCCCATCTTCAGGACGAAATAATTGTCCCAACAACTAATAATCAGCAGCGTAACTAGCCTTTGAGGACTTGAGGGGGGAGCGAAGCTCAACTAGGGCGCCGATTTTCGTTCGACCTTTTTTTTTTTTAGTAGGCCATACGAATCTCTTTTTACCTTATTTTTAGTATTCGAATCTCGTTCGAACTTTTTTTTTAATTTTTCTCCGGGCAAAGAATTTATTATGAAATTAAAAAACAAGTCGGAGATTTTGGTAAAACCCGGAGATTTCGGGAAATAACCGGAGTTTAGGTAAAAAGCCGTGTACCATCAAGAAAATATTGGCAACCCCCTCACTTCTACCTGAATTTGAGCTTTTGAGGTATGTATACAGGGCGTAACTACAGATCAACAGGTCACCTTATCGGGGTTGTCCAATATCTTTTCTCTTGATGGTATATAGTATTTTTTTTTTTTTTTATAATTAATTCATTTTAAATAGTAGAATTGAAGTTTTAATATTAATTTAAAAGAAAACTATCAATTAAATAAAAGAAACTTGTGTTTTCTTTTCTTCTCTGCTTTTGTTGCGCTTGGCATCGCTTAACCTCTTTTTTTTTTTTTTTTTAAGGCCTTTCATCTAAGGCCATTTAACCCCATCCCCGCTTAACCTCAACGATTGGGGTTGCTCTTCTTCGTTGACAGGCCCTCTGACATTTTACTCATATGAAAAAGACTTAAATAGCCTGGTGTAAATTTTAACTGAGAAGGGCACGTGTTCATTTGATCCGCCCGGAAAAAATTTAATAATTGTAAATTGAAAAAAAAAAAAAAAAAAAAAAAAAAAAAAAATGCAGCTAAATGAACTCATTTTTAGCACGTTGTTTGTGAGATTTTCAGGGGGGGTCAAACTCGGTTTGTTTACATTTTTCCCATTCCAAGAGAGTGACGTCATGGAGCTCCTTTTGAAAAATATCTTTCGGTACAAACCATTTATAAATATTTATATACAGCACATGTACCACGGGGGGGGTTTTGGGGGTTCAAACCCCCCATTGGACCCAAGTCATGACTAGATATTTAAGCTCTATAATGCAAAATACTTTTTATCTCTATATATTTCATATATAGGGTAAGAGAAAGTAAAATATAATAATTTTCTCTAGCTTAAAAAAAAAAAAAAAAAAAAAAAAAAAAATTAAATAAAACGCAAAAAATTCGAGAAAATTCAGAATTTTCCCATTGAAAAGAATTGATTTTTGTTATGCTTTATAAGAAATTAAAGCGCTTAAAATTGATTAAATCTCGCAAATGAAAAATAATAAAAATTATTATATAAATAAATTTTTTATTTTTTTCTTGAAGTGGTCTGAGATAGGAGTCTGGTCAAGAGAAACACATAGAGAGACACCCCGGTATCTTAGGCCCATATACATAAAATTAAGAGATTTGCATTATTTATTGCCTGATACGAGTTGATTGAAAAATTGCGGCACCTAATTAAGAAAGGGCGGGCCGACCACTTCGAGGGGGCCCAGGGGGGCTAGTCATATATTTCATTAGACGCCTTATACTGCCCTATTAGTCGGGGTGGGGGGGAGAAATAATCCTAAACCCCCCCATCAAAAATTTCTGCTACGCCTATGATACACATATTATTAATAAAGCAGTGTAAATATCAAGGTCTAAATTAATTTAATACAATTTGCAAACAAAACAAAATGAATGTGAACTAGGTGCAGTCCAAGGCTAATAGATGACATCGCTGCCACATAGAAAAATACAAGCAAGGAGGAGCCTCATGACGTGGATCAATCAAAAACTGTGACCGGAAAATTGTTTATTTACTAGTTTCTGGCCAACCTGTGTATTTTAAAGACCTCGGAGATTTTGTTATATCAATCATAAAATATGCTTTGTACCAACCTTATTATAAGTATGCAGGAGGACCGGTTTGAGCATTTAAGTGCTATTCGGGAATATGGCAACTTTCTATCTGTATGCAAAATAATGCAGATGCTTTATTAACTCCTTTATTCCTTGTTATTCATGGCACTTTAAATGTTTCAGTAGCTTTCTTTTTCAGTATCCTTGAATCTATAGATTGTTCCATGTCTTCTGGATTGTAATTGACAAAGTTTACACCCTGGGATTTTCTGATATTTTCTCACCGTTTTCAATAAATTAATATTAGTGAAAGTGAGTATAAATAACAAAAAAATACTCATGTCAGTCGCCTGTATTTGATACTATGTGTGCAGAGCTCTGTATCCATGTACCCAATTGATTGTAAGGCTCCTCCCTCCAAATTTTCGTTTCTACTACCCAAAACAGTACTGACGTACCCTTAATTTATATAATCAAAGCAATTTGTCATTCTTCTTTTGGATAACAAAAATTTTATTTTATTTGTTTTTCTTTCTGTGCGTCATATGATAAAAAGTGACGTTTTCACAATAAGATTGAAAATTTCATATTTCAGAGAATTTTAACTTATTAATAATGAATCCTTTTTTTTATATAATTATCTTCAAGCGTTATTCTAAAATAACAAAGATCAAATAGATTATCAGATTGTAGATATTCTCTATTTAAATAATCCATAATTTTGCAGATAAAATATTGATAAGACACTAAATAAAAGAAGGAAATTTCATTGTGAAGGGCATATTAAGTGTACTATTTAGTTGTGTGAAAGACAAATTAACACAAATCAAAATGAAAAACTTCGTTCTTGTTCTTGTTTGCTTTATCGCTTTGGTCTCTTCTACTTATGGTAAAATTTCAACTTATATATTTTCTGAAATTTTCATATAATTTGTTTGAAATTTATTTAATACACCTTCGTATTGGTAATTTAATTAACACCAAAATGTTCAAATCAAAAATTAATATGAATGAAATTTTGTATTTTGTTGGTAAAATAATTATATATTTTAATGAACACATGATGGATAGAAGCCGTACAACCAGAGGTTTACTTTGCTTAAAACCTTTTTGCAGATTGAGATGCAACGTAAAGAAATAAAATAAAATTTTATTTGTCAGGATTTATTAGTGCTGACTTTCTTTACCTTGCATCTCAATCTGCAAAAATGTTTTAAGCAAAGTAAATCTCTGGTTGTACAGCTTCTATTCTGTTTCGTCTATTATACAAATGATGGATGTTACTCAGTGACTTAGTTACCTCTCTCTTTTGGAAAAAAAAAATAAAATTCCAAGGATCAAAGGTCAGCAGAATGATTAAAAATTTATAAAATTTAATGTAAATGAAAATGCCAAGAGTCAATTGACCTCATATTCCAACAAAAATTAATTACTAATTTTTTTTACATCTGGACCTCATTTAGACCGTGACTATATTATTCTAAAATAAAAATGAAAAATTTCATTTTCCATTTAATATTATTTATTTATTTTTAATGAATAATTTATTTATTTTATTGTTTTCAGCAATAACATGCTACGAATGTGCACAATGTAAAGACGACTACATGAAATATAAAACTAATGATTGCAACTACGGTGTTAACTCTTGTTTAAAAGTTACCAGTATGTATTTTTTAGTTTCGTTTATTTATAGGATATAATTTAATAATCTTAACAATTGTTAGTCTTGAAAAAATACTTGAAAATTAAAAATATTGAAGTATTAGTCGTGAAAAAATTATTTTTATACTATAAAACAAATCATGTAGGTACGTTTGTTTGTTTGAAAGCAAATCAGTTCTCGAAAACGGCTCTAACGATTTTTTTTTTCAGATTTTAACCCCAATATGAAATTGTGCTAGGTCTCATCTTTGGGAAAATTCGGATACTAGTACTTTACTGATGTACTTTTTTGGTTTTTATTTCAAATTTCGCTTTAACGATTTTGATTGAAATTCATAAATCAATTATTTTTTAGATTCTCTTTGAAATATATATTCTTATTTTGCTGTCAAAATTGTTAGAATCCCATTTTTTTACATTTAATGCAAAAAAATTTTCCACTACCCATGGGAGAAATGGTCTCAGTTACAGGAAGTTGAGTCAGAGAGGGAAATTTAAAACTTTATATAACTGTTCAA
Organism: Euborellia annulipes; assembly: GCA_023213315.1. Taxonomy (NCBI): domain Eukaryota; kingdom Metazoa; phylum Arthropoda; class Insecta; order Dermaptera; family Anisolabididae; genus Euborellia; species Euborellia annulipes. Next base: position 14,307 of record JAKCPI010030122.1, on the reverse strand, counting down.
GCAATGAGCAAGAATAAACTTGATGTATTTGCTCGCCGAAGGCGGGCTTTACCACTTATATCAATATACTGTATTAAAAATCTAGAACAACAGATAATTTATTTTAAAATAATTTTTTTTAACAACCTTTTAGCTTATTATTTTTAATTTTTTTTTATTTAATTAATTTGTTTATAAAAAAAAAGAATAGCTTATGGAGGAATTTTATTTTTATACCGTACAATTTGTATCAATTGGAACACCCAATCCAAAGTTTTGCGAATCATTGAGATATGATTCTGATAACACCGATTTAATTTTAGTCAAATAAAGTCAGATAACGAGAAATGTTAGATAGAAGCATCATTTAACAGGCATCTAAAAACACTTTTTTTTAATATTTAGATTATAATCTACTTATGACAAAAATGTCACGAGATTTTCCGTAATTTTACACCTATTTTTATTGATTAACCTATTTTTATTTTTTTAGACAAAGATGAATCTATCGTGATGCGAACTTGTGGTGATTTAACTTGTGCAAGCAAGGGAAGAATGTTGCCTGGTGTGGCATCAAACGAAATCCAATGCTATGAATGCAACTCAAATCTCTGTAATGGTAATGGCGTCGGAAAATTTACAAGCAGTTCTCTTCTTATTGCACTTTTACCAGCTCTCGTTGCTCTTTTCAAGATAGCTTAACAATATAAGATTTTACTTTCTATTGATATTTATAAATCTCTTTTTTTTCATCTTTATATTATCGTCTAAGTGAATAAAAGGAGAAAGTAAGATCTTTCATATAAACACAATAATTTGATTTCTTGTCTAAATTTCATTGTAATTTTGTTTATTATTATTTCTCATTTCTACATTGATAATTGTCATGAAGATATTTATACCAAAAATAATTTATTATTCTGTTTTGTAAATAAATAAATTAGTGTTATCTTTTTGTTAAATTATTATTTTTTAAAGGGGTTGGAGAGAATACCAGCAACTTTACACTCCACCTGACGTCCTTTTATTTGGCAGATATTTCGATGCGTAGAACACACATCATCTTCGTGCCGCGAGGATATAGTAGGTGGGCTTAGTCTATTTATATCAAATGCCTTAGGGGCGTTAAACATAGTGGTGAGGTGCCTTCTCTAAGCTGATGACCGCTCTGTGTCCATAGCAGAATCAATTCTGCAGAATCAAGAGCGGTCATCAGCTTAGAGAAGGCACCTCACCACTATGTTTAACGCCCCTAAGGCATTTGATATAAATAGACTAAGCCCACCTACTATATCCTCGCGGCACTGAAGATGATGTGTGTTCTACGCATCGAAATATCTGCCAAATAAAAGGACGTCAGGTGGAGCTGTAAAGTTGCTGGTTATTTCTCTCCAACCCCTTTACTCTACTCATCCCAGCCTAATATTCAAACTATTATTTTTTTTTTGATTTTTTAAATTTTTCGTCTATAAAATATCTAGATCCCGGGGGGCCTGGCAACGGAGAAGTGCAACAGTCACCACAATCGTTGCAGTTAAGCTATGCCAAGCGCGGTGAAAGCTCGGGATTGGTGACCCTGAGCAATCAGCGTGTGGAACGCCATTGGTACTAATGTATGTTGTAAATGATGTTGTATTATTTATAACGAATGTGTTTATTAAAGCTTTTGTGGTTTGAAATATTATTATTAGGAGAATTTTTAATTATAGACCACATTTTTGAATTAAATATTTATTAAAAATATATAAATACTGTACTGTATTTATATATTTTTAATAAATATTTAATACAAAAATGTGGTCTATAATTAAACATTTTCCTAATAATATGTTGTATTAAGTAAATTATTTAAATAATTAATACCTCTGTAGCCAAAAAGGGTTAAAAAAATATCGACCCATTTTTTCCAAAGAATTTTCGAATGAATGACTGGGTGTTATTGTTTTCCAATTAAAATAAAAGATCATTTTAATTTTTTCATCTATATTTATAAACATATAATCCTAAAATGTCCAAAAACTACTAAACATCGCTTAGCTTATGAAATTTTGGGAATATGTTCAGGTCTTTGCCTTCCCACTCGCTCACACGGTATTTTTCAAAATTCCAGTCCTAAGGGCCCATTATCAGTATTTTGGAAAAATTGAAAATTTTATCTTTTCCCAAATTACTTCTAACCCCGCAATTTGCTTTCCGCCTTTAAAAATTACTTAAATATCTGAAATATTGAAATTCCTTTTTCAAGGACCCGAAATTCCCATTGTAAAATAGTACTACTAGGCATGGGCGTACCCAGCGGGGGCAGGGGGGCAGCTGCCCCCCCCCCCCTAGAAGCAAAAAAAAAATTAAATGTTTATAAAGTGATGAAACGAAACGAAATTGGTGGATGGCGACGGGAAATGATTTTTTTGTTAGGACTCGAGGGTTTTTATGCATTTAATTCGAAGGCTTTTCCCCTCTATACAAAAAAAAGCTATGTCACAATCTGGACGACCATGATCTGCCCCCCCCCCCCTGGATGACCATCTGCCCCCCCCCCTAGATTTGATCCTGGGGTGCTACTAGGATTGTTGATGTTTAAAATATTTTTTTAATTCATGCCTGATTTTGGTCGCTGAGTTTTATTTACTCTTATTGTCACATATAATATGTAGCCTATTGATACATGATTACATTTGGTATAAAAATATATAATAATAACCCATTTGCGTCAGAACAAAAATAAAATAAATATAAGCCTATAAGGACTGAGGATGGACGAATAAATTTTGTTGGAAACGAGACGTTTCGGCTTACAAAGACCAAGGCAGTTCCTAACCCTTTGGGCACCCTGTGCAAAAAATAAAATTACCCCCCCTCCTTTTTTCTTTACCTAATCTGCCCTCAATCATTGTTTTATTTGAGGACACAAAAATGTACTCAATAACAAGTTTCGTTAAAATATAGAAAAATAAATCAAAATGTAATAAAGTATTATTTTTGAAGAACCGAAAACAAGACAAGATGATAATAATTTTCTAAGAAGCACCTCGAGAATTACTTGATGTAATGTTAACAGATGATAGGCTGTTTGTATTAATAGACAGTTATATTTAAATGCATTTTAATTAGGGAAACTTAATTGGCCGACCATTATGCGCAATATTAATGGTTTCGGTTTCCGAAGAAAAACATTATCAATGCCTGTAATTAAAATTTTTCTTACAAAATCTTATGAGATAATAAATACAAATAATTTTAATAAAACCAGCCTATCACCTGCTAACATTACTACAAGCATTTCTCAGAAAAGTATTATTGTTGTAGCATTATTTGTTTTTTTGGTTTATTCAATTTATATTGTAGTTGTAGCTGTTGAGTTGTATCAAGGAAGAGTTGCGAAAGCAGAGAGTGGCAGCCGAATTTTTTTCTTTAAATATTACATTCGGCTGTCTTTTCGGTTTCGGTAGAGACCATCTTCAGGGTCCAATAAGAGTCAAGAAACTATATATATTCACTACGCACGACAGTGATTTTTTAAATATCCTTTTTTCTCCTTCTTTTCTAGTTCTAGTTCATTTCTATCTTGCTTAATTTTGAACACACAGACAGACACACTTTTTTGTACTCAGAGAACCTCAAAACGTGTATTTCCATCAAATTGTTGAGATGAATGCAATAATTTTTTTCTTTATAACATGTAAAAGGTAAAAGAAACTAAAAAAAAATTTAAAAATTGAGTAAATCGCAGAAAGTGTTTAGCCTTTGAGAGAGGCATAAAAGAAATGTTAATTTTTTTTAAACCTCTTTATTTTATTTATATATCTAGGGAACAATTTATTAAGAACAGTTACAGTGAGTATGCAGCTCTAAAAATTGTCTAGACCGGAGGTTAAAATGTCATTTCTTATTTTCAATTAAATATTTATTATTTATATACATTAAAGATAATTGTGTGATTTTTAAAAAAGACGCCAGCGAAGTTTTAAAATAATATCTATGTATAATTAACCTCTCTAATCTGCCACCTGTTTTTAATAAATTGTACTAATGATTCACAAGATATGAGAGAATATTAAAAAATTAAAATTATTTAATCTTGACGCTTGCATTGAACAGGCCAGAGTTGTGACGGATAAAAAATTCACACATTTAGATTATTGACAATCAGTTAATTGCATTGTAATTATTAGGGACCGGATTCTTAGGTTTTCACCTTTTTTTTTTCTTGACTCCAAACGCGAAATGGACAAATTACTTTTTCGACTTATGTGTCCTGGAGTTGTTTAACCAAATTTTGAAAAACCTAAAAAAAAAAAAAAAAAAAAAAAACCTAAATGGGTTCGGGCCACCTAAAATCACCTAAATTAGAAAACTCATCTACCGAGATTTTATTTTTAATTTATTGCTGCTTTTAGATTGAGAAAAAAGAGAAAGTAAAATTATAGAATTATGTATTTCATTATATGTATTTCCAGAATTAATTTTCTTATATAATGTTTTAGGTTCCTGTAATTTTTTGTATTTTTTACTTTTTAATAATTTTTGTACATAGGTATTTAAAATTAATTAAAACTTTTTTCCCTCCAAATGCGTTTTATTAGGCGATAACCTAAAAAAACCTATTTTGGGAGTTTCAAAAACCTAAAAGCGAGACGGGCCGTGCCTAAAATCACCTAAATGCGTTTTATTGGGCGAAAATCTAAAAAACCTATTTTGGGTGTTACAAAAACCTAAAAACGAGTCGAATCGAACATAAAAATCAGGTCCCTAGTAATTATGCTTCAATCAATATTTTTTTTTTTTTTTTTTTTTTTTAAATAAATGTATACAGTTGAAGAAAGGAACTCTATGAGTAGGGCAGCGAAAATAAAAAACCTTTATATTATTTCGTCTACGTTTCGGGAACGCATCGCTCCCATCTTCAGGACGAATTAATTGTTGAATGATAGATGAATATTTTTATTTTGTACACACAATGAAAAAAATAACATGTATTGTGCATAGTGATTTAATAAATACGACAATTGTATATTATGCAGCTTTAGGCTGTTTACACACCTCAACAGCCTAAAGCTGCATAATATACAATTTATATGCAGCTTTAGGCTGTTTACACACCTCAACAGCCTAAAGCTGCATAATATACAATTGTCGTATTTATTAAATCACTATGCACAATACATGTTATTTTTTTCATTGTGTGTACAAAATAAAAATAATCATCTATCATTCAACAATTAATTCGTCCTGAAGATGGGAGCGATGAGTTCCCGAAACGTAGACGAAATAATATAAAGGTTTTTTTTATTTTCGCTGGCTGCCCTACTCATAGAGTTCCTTTCTTCAATCATCACCACAGCCATTCTTCTACTCTTCATTAAATGTATACAGATCTGAGGATGTCCCAGACCTGAGGCCGAAACTTAGCCGTGAGGATGTTAATTTAATTGAAAATAAGAAATCATATAAAGTATATTAAATTTGAAATAATTAAAGCCAATCCACAGCTCAGTATGTCTAATAGTTTTTGAGATATGGTGATTGACAAATTTACATGGTTTCTGGATTTCTCCAATGAGCGAGCAGCTAGTAGTTTTTTTCAATTTTTATTATTACTTAATGTGTCTAATTTCTGAAAACCATGTAAATTTTTCAATCATCATATCTTAAAAACTATTAGACATACTGAGCTGTGGGTTGGCTTCAATTATTTCAAATTTAATATACTTTCAAAATGATAGTAGCAAAATCCTATAGTTTTTGAATTGAACTGCAAAAACTGCAAAAAAAGTGTCAATGTTTCATGAAAGTCTATAAGATAATCTGCCGCAACAACAATGACAACTTTGTGCCTAATTAGTTTATAAGTCAACGAGGACTGAGGATGGACAAATACAATTTTGTTCCAAACGTCTCCTTTTCGGCATTTGGCATCCAAAGGCTCTCTTTAATTGCTGAACCTGTACTTGCTCTTTTCCATTCCATAACATCAACAGCAACTTTTCTTCAAATTATAAATAAATAAAAAAATATATAATGGGGTTGGAGAATAAAAACCAGCAGATTAATCGCTCCACCTGGCGTCCTTTATTTGGCAAATATTTCGACGCATATGACATGCATCATCCTCAGTGCCGCGAGCATGTAATAGGTGGGCTTGGTCCAAAAATTATTTAAAAGCCTCTGAGAGCGGTCATCAGCTTAAAGAAGGCACCTCACAAAGAACATGTATGACGCCCCTAAGGCTTTTAAATAATTTTTGGACCAAGCCCACCTATTACATCCTCGCGGCACTGAGGATGATGCATGTCATTCGAAATATTTGCCAAATAAAGGACGTCAGGTGTAGCGATTAATCTGCGGGTTTTTATTCTCCAACCCCATTATTTTACTCATCCCAGCCTACTATATAAAAAATATATAATTTTTTTTATTTAATAAGACAAAACAAAGAGAAAATATTTATTTAATATTTTTTAAATACAGTATAACTTAAGCTTAAAATCCCTATCTTTACGTTTATAAAAAAAAAATATTGGCAAAACTTTTTTAATAATTACACTTATAATAATAATAATAATAATAATAATAATAATAATAATAATAATAATAATAATATAAGATAAGATAATGTTTAATAGAAGATTGATTAGCTCAGATTATACCGTAAGTTTTTGATTCTAGGTCATTTTTATTTTAATCATTATAGTACAAATAATAAGTTATAACAGTGAATTATTTTACGATTTCAATTAAATATTTTATATAATAATATTTTTCATTTTTGTTTCAGAATTATTCAATTATTGAGAGAAATAGAAAGTAGTATAATTTTTTTCGATAAAAAGTAATAAAAGGTTATACCAAAATAGTATCCTTTTTGGAGGGCAAAATGTGAAATTAAAGTTGAAGCAGTTAGTGGTGTCTTTAGAAAGAATTTACTTAATTGATAGGGTATTAATTCGAGATTATAACAACGCAATAGATATTTATCTGAGAGATAAAAGAGGAATTTGAAAATTTAATGATATTTGACTATTTTTTTTTTTTTTTTTTTTAACACACTTTTTTTCTCATTCACACACACACATTCATTCAGTCTTTTCGGCAACTCAGGCCATATAAAACTTTTACGATATCAGTTATTGATTAATATACATATTTGGGGGGTCCAAACATTCTTATTTAAGCGATTTGGTATCCAAATGGCTTAATTAAAATCATCGGACTGCCTGGGGCCCGAACCCGCGACTTTTGGTATGCGAGGTTAGCACGCTAACCCCTACACCAAGCCCCGAAGGCTTGACCAATTAAAAAAAAAAAAAAAAAATTATTTATTTAACATGCAAAAAAAAAAAAAATATTAACAAATTGTCATATTTTCATATGGAAGCACGAAATAACAGCAAGTCTACAATATATCTGTCAGCTCAGTGAATAAGTGGTTAAGTCAAAGACCAAAATGAGTTAAGTGGCCTAGAGAAGCAGGGAGGTATTTTCTTTGTTGTATATAAGTCAAAGGCGGATACAAAGGGGGGTGGGGTAAAGGAGGTAATTAATATCTCAGGAACTAAAAGAGCTACGAGGTTGAAATTAAGTTAGGGACCCTCCCAAGGGGTGAAAATAAGCTTTTGAACAAAATTGGCCAAAAAGAACTAGTTCGTACTTTACTGATGTACTTTTTCAGTATTTTTTTCGATTTTCTCATAATTCGCTCCAAGAATTTTTATTAAAATTCAAAAATCAATTATTTTTTAGATGCTCTTTAAAATGTATATTCTCATTTTGGCATTGAACCACACTTTACTCTTCTAGTTCATAGGAAATTAAATATAGACTAATTGATTTTTGAATTTTAAACAAAATCGTTGGAGCAAATTTTGAGAAAATCGAAAAAAAAAACTGAAGAAGTACATCAGTAAAGTGCTAGTACTCTTTGGCGGATTTTGTTCAAAAGCTTCGTGTCACGTCCCATGGGGGTGCCTAACTTAAATATAAAATTTCAACTTCCTAGCTCTTTTCGTTCTTGAGATATTTTGTTCACAGACAGACCATGTCGCGAAAACCACTTTTTTGGATTCTGGGGACCTCAAAACGTATATATCGTATATACCTGTATATATTTCTCTCTATATATATTAACTTATATAGAGATAAGAGAAAGTAAAATTTTAATAATTTGAGCTAGAAATTTGAAATTGTATTGTATTTAAAAAAAAAAAAAGTATTTTCTGGTGTTTTTTATTCTCTAGTATTAGTAACTTGTTCAGTAGTTGTGGTTTTACCAACATGAAATTGGTAATATATTCCTCAACCAAATTTTTTAAAATATACACCCTCACTTAAAATTGATTTATTTCATTAGACTTCTGAGACTGGCTCATTACTTATTACTGTCTTGATTCCTGTCGAATCCTCATAGTGGCCTTAACATATATCTTTTCGAAATACTAAATCTGTTGCCTAAGTGCCAAAAAGCCTTAAAAATAATATTAAACAATAATTGTGGTTTTTTAATAATTAAAATTAATTCGACATACTACCTGTCAAAGTACGTCCAACATAATAAAACCACACAGTTGCACCCATTTTTCTTTTATTTATTTAAATTAATTTGGACTGCATCCACCATTTTATCAATTGATTTTTTTTTTAATAGAAAATTATTTGATGTTGAAAATATATATGTAATCACACATCCATCGGGGTGTTAGGGTGTCTTCCAGGGTTGTGACGTTTAAAAGGAGGAGAGGGGGCGGCAGGAGTTCACTGCCCAGAGGCGGCAAATGCCTAAATCTGCCCCTGTAAAAAAGAATGGCGGGAAAGGGTTGCTTACGTCCATTCAGCGACTATCTCTTGTTAATTTATTTATTTAATATTTTATCTTCACTATCAATCTACTTCTTTCACTGTGGATTATCCCTGATCTTCACTATCGTTGAGATAGATAATATAAAGAAACCGCCACACCTCAGTTGAATTTTTAAGAATTCAATTTTATTTTTTTAATATTTTGATATCACATATCAATTAGGCGTTTGCTTGAACAATTTATTTATTAACTTTAAAACAGAGTTTTCCAACCTTTTGACGTTCAAGGCATCGTTGGGAAATAATATTAAACACTTCCTTGAATTAAAAAAAAAAATTAAGTTTAATATGAACATTTATTGAAATATTATATACAGATGGAAAAGCACACCTTCGGCGGGCTTTGCCGCTTGCCAGAGGGCTGCGCCCCTGGAATCCCTTGCTCGCCATCGGTGAGCAAATGCATCAAGTTTATTCTTGCTCACTTTTTGGAAATTTTCCAATCGCTCGCTCGCCTTCAGCGAGTAATTTCACAATTTTAAAGTTTTAAATTTCCCTCTCTGACTCAATTTCCTTTTATTCTGGCCAATCAGTGCCGTGATAGTCACAAACACACAGGGACAGAAAGTTAGTTGCTAGCGCTTTATATTATAGTATTATGATTAAGTAACGTACACCATAACATAATATAGTAAACTTTACATCAGTCACCGATTAAAATACAACAATAGCTTTTTTTTTTTTAACATTCACACTTTTTTCTCATTCACACTCACACTCATACACACATTCACACTGTCTCTTCGGCAACTCAGGCCATTTAAGACATTTACGATAACCGTTATTGATTTAATAATATACATATATGGGGTCCAGGCATTTTTATTTAAGCCATTTGGTATCCATTTGGCTTAAATAAAATCATCGGACTGCCTGGGGTCCGAACCCGCGACGTTTGGTATACGAGGTTAGCACGCTAACCTCTACACCAAGCTCGGAGGACCAATAGCGTTGTTAGCTTAAGCATAAAGTGATTTTTTTTTTGCTTGCCTCAATATCACGCGAGAGAGAAAGTATTGTGATAGAAATACACTCTTTGAGACACTCTGAGTCAAAAAAGTCGGTGTGATCGAAATATATTGAAAGAATGAAATGAAATACAAGTTTGAAATTTTATATTTAAATTAGGTACCTCCTACAACGCGAAAGTAGCTTTTAAATAAAATCGTTCAACGAATACTATGTATTGATGTACTTTTGAGTTTTCTGTTGACCTCTTCATTAAAATATAATAATTTATAAAACTAAGATCTCAAGCCAGAATAATATTCTCCGTGGAATTTGTTTTTCATTGTCACACCAGATTTTTTGTGTCGACATATATTTAGTTTCAGTCGATATATATATTTTTTTTTTTTTTTTAAACACTCACACTTTTTTGGATTCAGGGGATCTCAAAACGTGAAGATCCATCTAAATCTCGACATCGAATTTTTGACATGAATCCAACTTTCTCTCTCTCTCTCTATATATATATATATACATAGGTAAGAGAAAGTAAAAAAAGAATATATCATTTTTCAGAAAATTCATCAGAAATCCCGCCCGCGGGCCCCCAATGCCCGCCCCCCCTGCATCGCGGGGTTTGCGGGGGTGTCCGTTACGCCACTGCATGTAACCAAAAATCCACTTGAAAAAAAAGGCGATAAAAATTCAATTGGCTTCTTGATACTAAATTTGAAGATGGTCTCCGTTATGAAAACTTACACAATTAAAATGAAATTTTTTCTTAAAGATTAAAGGAAAATTTTCATATAATATCAACCGAATTAAAATATTCTTAGAAAAAATACTCATGTTTAACTCTTTGAATTTTATTCGTATACCTCTTTTGCGCACGATTAATGATAAGAAAAGTTATCACAAAAAATCAAGATAAGAGGTTAAATAAATAGATAAATTTCGATATTCTAATGGTTGTTCATATAGTTCACTTTTAGGTGTTTAAAATTAAAACACATTTGCCGACAAGATGAAATTTTTATTAAGTTTTATTTGCCTTATTGCATTGGCTTCCACAGTTTATGGTAAAAAATTTTGATTTAACAAAAAATTAATTTAAATAAAATTTTATATATATATATATATTAGGGTCCGACCGAAACAAGATTTTCAGCCGAAACCGAAACCGAATATTCGGCCTCAACCTTAGTTTCGGCCGAAACCGTAACCGAAACCGAAACTTGTATTTCCTATAAAAATTTTTTTTTCATTTTATCTTTTTTTTTTTGAATTTTTTTTCCCTTCGGTGAAAATCATTTTACCTTTTTTTTAGGGAGACTAAATTTTTTTTCTCCCACAAGTGCAAATTATTTGACCTTTTTTTTTTTGCATGCGAGTCTCATCCCATTTTTTCACTCTGGTTTCGGCCGGCCGAAAGGTTCGGCCACTTTTTGGCCGAAACCGAAACTACGGCCGAAACCATGATTTTTGGCCGAAACTGGCCGAAACCGTAACCGAAACCGAATATTCGGTCGGTTCCTAATATATATATATATATATATATATATATATATATATATAATATTATATATTTATAAATTAATTTCTTTTATTGCTCTTGGACTCAGTGGTAGTGTCTACAAATCCAATTAAAATATATAGAGACAGGTCTAAATGGCCTTCGATGCCGAAAAAGATCTTAAATAATATATTAATTATAATAATAATTTCAAAAACTCTGAGAATCATTTGAGAACATTTTTGAATTTATATCAATATTTCAAAATTTTTTTTTTTTTTTTTTAATTTTATTTTCATTTTCATTTTTGTCTATAATGTTTTAACTTAATTTTGGAATTTAATCTCCAGTGTTAATTCGCATAAGGTCTTTTTCGGCATCGGACGCCATTTAGACCCCGTCCCTATTTATTTAAATTGATTGGTATTCAATTCGCCTGGTACTTGATGCGAACCCGCATCCCTTGGCAGGCACAAATGGCCAGCATGCTAACCACTACACCAAGGTCCGAGGGTCAGTGTTAACTTAATTGACAAGGAGACGATTCAACCAACAATAACAGTCTCTATTAAAAAAAAAATTCTTTATTTCGGAAACGTTATAGTTTAAATTTCCATCTACAGTTTTAGAAGACTACATTCATCAAAGTGGCCTACATGTTATAAGTACAGTTCAAATGTTTCGAATGTATAATTATTGAGAAAAAATACTTTTAAGAATGAAAATGAATCTCTTTTTAGTATTAAACAATCGACACAATCCGAACCCGCGACCCTTGGTATACAAGACCAGCACGTTAACCCCTACACCAAACCCGCGGGCCGACTGAAGTTTTTTTTTTAACACTTGTTGGCTGCATTCTCTCCTTGTCAATTAAATTTATCTAGTAAAAGCATAAGTTGACAATAACAAATTTTTTGAAATTAAACATAACAATCGGATTCAGATTTCTCGCATGAAATTTCTTTTTTTCGGAAGGTTCAGGTCAAAATTTCCCATTTCTATACTTAAATATTAAAATTTTTTTTTAATAAAAATATTTTTTTTTTTAGCTCTCAAATGTTACGAGTGTATTGCTTGTAGTGATATTTCAGGCAAAGAAACTGTCACATGCGCATCTGGAGCCACTGTGTGTGTTAAAACAATTCTAGGTATGAATATATATATTGTTTTTTTTTTTTTTAATGTATGCATAAGATCCAAAGACCTTTGATTGTCACATACAACCAGGAAAAACAAGTGTAATAATAAACTCTGAGAAATTCTACTGTGATATATTTTTATATCCTTATTTAATTTTAATTTTATTTACTTTCAAATAATTTTCAACTTTGATTTTGATATTAAAATAAATTTTTAATAACTACCTCTAATCCCAGATGATTTTTTTCTATTACTAATTTTTGTTGTCACTATATCTTTGAGACAAGGTAAATTATTTCATCAAATTAAATAAATCACTTTTTTGGTGAAAAAATTATTAATTAGATTTCAGAATTCCTATAATTTTACTCCTACATCAAAACTGTAAACGCAAAGACATGCATATCCATCCTCTGGACAAGTTAACTCATACTACTTTGGATTTTTTTTTTAATTTTTCAGGTTCGAATGAAGCAACTATTATTAGGGGATGTGGAGATGATACATCGTGCAAAATAGCTGAGGATGCTGGATTGAACTGTTATACTTGCACTGATGATGGTTGTAACGGAGTTGGTAAAATCATGGGCAGTTCTCTTCTAATTGCACTTTTACCAGTTTTCGCTGTATTTTTCAAAGTTTTTTAATTATTTTATTTTATAAATATTAATTTATATAATGTTTTTGTTATAAAATTTTTTTTAATTATCGTTTTATTATTAATAAATTAATATGAAAAGTTAATAAATATTATAATACCTTTAATACTCCTAATCCTTATGATATTTATCGATTTTTTCATATTTAGAGATAAGTAATCATGATATGAAATACTTGTTAACAATCAATTGATATTATTGATAATAGAATAAGTAGGTTATTTGCATATGAAAACAAGTTGAAATATAAGGATTATAAATATTAAATATAAAAAAGTTGATTTAAAAAGATAGTATGCCTAACAGAGAGAAAATTTTGATATGCAATTAATAATATCTTTAATGTTGATTTTCTCAAAACTCGATGTTTGGTCTTTGACACACCATTGCATAACAGGGTCCAAATAAGAATACCTGGACCACCACAAGATATATTTACAAATAACGAGTATCGTTTAAAGTCTTAAATGGCCTAAGTTGCCGAAATGACTGTGTATATGAGTGTGTGAATGGGAAAAAAAGTGAGTGTTTAAAAAAAAAAAAAAAATTGTATGGCCGTAGCCAGGGGAGATATATGGGGGTTAAATACTCCCCTCCCTCCACAAAAAAATCTCGAAAAATTGTAAATAAAGATATATAGCCTATATAGGTTAAAGTTTTAAATATTGTTAGAAATTATAAAAAATATTTTATATTTTTAAAAATTTATCTCAAAACATCAGAACCTCCCACGTTACGAACTAAGATTCTGATATGATTGAAGTTATGCTTACACGTACCGACACCCAATTAGTAATTATAGCAATTCATATGTAAGTTACTTCATATGTATTAATAGAATGACTTGTTAAAATTTTTTTTTAATGTACTTGACTTTGTTATCTATTATTTGATAGGCCTATGTTGCTCGAGTCACGTATTTTTTTGCTTGTATTATACAATAGCTTTGAAGATGATCCAGGCCGGGAACGAAAGATTACCATGATGGAAATCAAATAAACAAATGAAATTTAGACTCGTTGTTTTTCTTGTTCTTATCCTTTATCCAAATTAATTAATTTATAAAATAACTTAAGTTAATTCGAAGGCGAATTAATATTCTTAAGGGGAATTTAACTGTTCATAAGATGTTAATGTGAAAATTAAAAAACAAAATAAATTGATATTTTGTTTTTAGCCTAATGGGCGAGTTTTATAGAAAAATTTTTGAAG
>JAKCPI010030121.1:0-10562 GCA_023213315.1 Euborellia annulipes | reverse complement strand
AAAAAAGCCCGGTTCGGACCCCAGGCAGTCCGATGATTTTATTTAAGTAATTTGGATACCAAATGACTTAAATAAGAATGCCTGGACCCTCAATAAATATAATTATTTATACATCGGTTATCGTAAAAGTCTTAAATGGCCTAAGTTGCCGAAAAGACTGTGACAATGTGAGTGTGAACGAGAAAAAAGGGAGTGTTTTTTAAGAAAAAAAAAAAAAAAAAAAAAAAAAAACAGTGACCCCCCCCCAAAATACAAGGCTAGGACCGCCCCTGATTCCTTCATGCTTAAAATTGAACACACTGACAGACCAATATGTCGCGAAAACCACTTTTTTTGATTCAGTGGGCCTCATAACGTGTATACCCATCAAAATCTCGACATAAAATTTTTAACATGAATCCAATACTTTTTCTCTCTATATATATTAACATATATAGAGGTAAGAGAGAAAAGTAAAAACGAATGTATTAGGCCCCTTATATACAAGTTGAGAAAGGCGCGACAACATTTAAAACGCAACTGCTCAAGTTTGGAACTACATGTAGTTGCTATGAGAAACTAAATATATCTCAACCCAAAAAAAATTCTGGTGTGCGTTAAGTCACGACAGATTTTTTTTTCCAATTTCATTTCTTTATTCCTATATAAGACAATTTTTTTCCCCCCCTTATGTATATATGTATTAAATATATAGAGAAAGAAAAGGTTTTAGGTTAAAATTAAAATGTGAAGTTGAGAATGTATTGTATCTTTATGTGGTGAGGTGACCCTAAAAAAAAGGTGGTTGCGAGATGGGGTGTGTGTGTGTGTGTGTCTGTGTGTGTGTGAAAAAAAAAAATAAAAAAAAAAAAAAGGAAGAGGTAGGAAGTAAATATATAAGTAAGGCAGCCACACGGGAGGGAAGAGAAAGGAATTAAAGAAAAAAAACCAAAAAAAATTAGTAGTTTTTTACTGAACTTTTTTTTTATTTTTCTATTTTATTAAATTAAAATTTACCCATTTATTTTAAAAAATTTATATATCAACTATTTTAATTTGTTTTTAAAAATTATTATTTCAATTTGGGAATGAAATTTTTCAAAAACCACTTTAATTTTTTTTTTCAAAAAAAAAAAAGGAGTTATGGTAACAAAATATAAATATTTTGCCATACTTATAAATTTTACATCTTGAAAATCAAATGTACCATACTGTCGGAAACTAAATACATGTCAACACAAAAAATACAGGGAAAAAAAAAAAAAAAAAACCTTTGAATAACGAAAGGAAAAGAAAAAGGTGTGTGGTGCGCCAGAGACAACAGAATTTTGTAAATGGAGCTCCAATTTATCTATTGAAAGAAAACTAACTGCAATGTTATTCTATTATTATTAAAATCTAATATTTTTACATCCTTAATTTAAATGAACATTAGCAATTCAAGTTATTATAATAAAGAAACTTTTTTTTTGTGAATTTTATTAAAAGAAAAAAGTAATAAAAAGCTTTTGATTTCCATAATATCGTTCAATTTCTATTATTCTAATTCACAAAAAAAAGGAAGTTTATGTGTGCAGAAAATTTTATTTTCTCATTTGAATGGATAATATAAACATAAACACGGTTGATTAATAATAAATCAAATTAATAAATATATCTATTTATACTGATACCGAATTTATTATGTAAATTTAATTCTTTTTACTTTCTCGTACTCAGAAAGCTCCCTCTCGCGGATTACATACGCGATGTATATTATATATGTAATTTCTGTTGATATTTTATATAGTTGCTTTTTGAGGTTGTGGCTGTGATGTGATTATAATGGAGAAATGTAGATATTAGTCAAATTGGAATGATCTCGGTTCAATAAAACTCCCAGAATAAAACGTATCGGCCTGAATTTATTTGGCTATCTCCAGAAATTGGAAATTATATACATAATTTTTGACGTAAAATAAAGATGTACCCTTCCTTGCATGTATTGTCTATTATTTTTGTATTTTTTTTATGACGCTTCCATAATTGTGACTTTAGGAAGAAAAGGGTTAAATAAAAATAAATAAATAAATAAATAATACAAAATGCGCATGTGACTGAACCAAGATTTGTCAATAATAAAATGTTTTTTTTTTTTTTTTTTTTTTTTTTTTTTTTTTTTTTTTTTTTTTTTTTTTTTTTTTTTTTTTTTTTTTGGAATGGGTGCATAAGGTCCGAAGGCCTATAATGACCAATAGTCACATGCAGCCAGGAAGAAAATAAAAACAAAAGGAGAAAAGAAGCATAAAGGGGAAACTCAACTGCGGGAACTGAGAAGATGCCTGTTGAGGTTAGACTTGAAAGTCTGAAGATTGTAGGTTTTGGGGAAGATAGACGCAGGGAGCTTGTTCCAATCACGGGAGGTCATGGGGACAAAGGAAGAATGAAATTGTTTTGTTCTGTTAGTCGTGATCTGAACAGCATAGGGATGCTGGGAAGATGCCTCTCTTGTGTTCCGTGAATATGTTGCATTGGGTGGGATAATTGATTTTAATTCGGCAGAGCATTGACCATGGTAATACCTGTAGAAGAGAGATAGTGAAGATACTCTTCTTCTATGATCTAGTGACTGTAGGGATGCAGTAAGGGTAGAATCACCTATCAGTCTAATTGCACGCCTCTGTATGGCTTCCAAGGAGGAGAGAGCGTCTTTCGACGCCCCTCGCCAAAGGTGGGAACAATATTCAAGACACGGCCGAATTTGGGCTTTATAGAGGATTAGGAGTTGTTGGGAGGAAAAGTAACGCTTCGTTTTGAATAGGAAACCCAATTTCCTTGCGGTAGATTTAACCACAGAAGAGATGTAGTTGCTCCAGGAGAGATCAGATGTAACTGTCACTCCCAGAACAGAAAATGAATCTTTGAACTCGAGACTATTATTGCTGTAAATAAGGGGAGGGCAAATCCTATTTTTTTGTCTAGAAATTAAACAACATTGGGTTTTTTGGGTTTTTTGCTTTATCTTTGAGCTTGGGCACAGGAGCCATATAATTTTGTATGAAGCAAATAAATTTTATTAATGACAAATCCAGGTTTGATCACATGTGCACTTGCATAATGTGTATAATTCCTAATAACTGAAGATGGTCAAATAAATTCAGGCCGAAACGTCTTATTCTGAGAGTTTTATTGAACGGAAATCATTCCAATTTGGCTGATATCTCCATTTCTCCATTATGATATTTTATATAATTTTGTATCAATTTCATTGAAATAAAATTTTTTTATTCAATTGACTTTTCTATATTTGGGCAAATTTTGCGGAAACTCGCATTCAAATAATTACCAATATTTTCTATTTTTTTTCTATTTCTTTTGACTGCGAGTTCATTCACCTGGATAAGCCACAGTTCAAAGAAAATTTTTTGAATTTATCAATCAATATACGGTAGATAAATAAATAAATGTGAAAATTCTTTACAAAACGTTGTTAATGAGCAAGTTTCCGAAGAAATGATGATCCTTATTTAATTGCTTTCCTAACAATGCAACCTATTATATTTGCTTGAAAATACGCAAGGCGATATAAATGATGTTGTTTTGTCTCTCCAAGAATGTTGTTTATTTCATCTAGCTTCTTTTCTATAGTCATCCAACTACCTTGGGCGTCAACATATTGGAAAAAGAAAATTTCTTCAATTTCTTAGGAGAATAACGAACCCTGATTATTTATTATATACAGTATAAAACTCGATCGATCAAACTTATTACTAATTAAAACAAGAAGTAAAATAAAAAGGGAATAGAATATTATTGAAGGTGTTAAGATCGTGATTGCTTTAGCTAAACAGAAAGATAGTTACATCTGCGATTGTACAATTTTGTTCTTTATTTTTATTTAATTAACTAGACGGAAAGCCCGTCGAAGGCTGCAAGTTTATTACAATTTGTAAGTGTTCAGATATTAAGGAAGGAACTTGAGTTCAAGAAGGGTAGTGGGGACAACAAAAGGATCTATTTATGACTGCCCAAAAGTCTGCCTGGATGGGTATAAAGCTGCTAAAATAAAAGAGAGAAGATATTTAATATTTTTTTTTTTTTTACTTTCTCGTATAGAGAAAGTATTGTAATCGTAAAAAAATTCGACTTCGAGATTTGGATGTTTCTCCACGTTTTAGACCTCCCTGAGTCCAAAAATACCATTTGTGGCATTATGTCTGTGTGTGTGTGTGTGTGTGTGTGTGTGTGTGTGTGTGTGTGTGTGTGTGTGTGTGTGTGTGTGTGTGTGTGTGTGTGTGTGTGTGTGTGTGTGTGTGTGTGTGTGTGTGTGTGTGTGTGTGTGGGGTGTGTGTGTGTGTGTGTGTGTGTGTGTGTGTGTGTGTGTGTGTGTGTGTGTGTGTGTGTGTGTGTGTGTGTGTGTGTGTGTGTGTGTGTGTGTGTGTGTGTGTGTGTGTGTGGTAACACGATTGCTTAAAAACCAAAGCAGCTAGATCGATGAAATTTGGTATATGCTCCTTACACTAAAATTGTAGATTTTTATCAACTTTTGGAGTAAATACGTCACTTGGAAGTAGTACTTTACTTAAAAAGTTTTTTCAAAAATTTTGAAATTCATTCATTTGTTTCACAAATTCATTTGTTTATATTTACCCTTTTTTTAATGACACCTGTATGATTTTGTTTTGATTTTTTATCAAAATTAACGAATATTTTCTATTTCTTCTTTGATTATTTCAAAAACTATTCAGTTTTCGAAAAAATGTCAAAGAATAAAAACTTTTTAAAATAGAGGATTTTATCATAAGATAACAAAAAAATTGAAAATTTCAAAATTTTTGAAAAAACTTTTTAAGTAAAGTACTACTTCCAAGTGACGTATTTACTCCAAAAGTTGATAGAAATCTACAATTTTAGTGTAAGGAGCATATACCAAATTTCATCGATCTAGCTGCTTTGGTTTTTAAGCAATCGTGTTCACACACACACACACACACACACACACACAGACATAATGCCAAAAGAATATACGAGAAAGTCTCGGGGAAGTCAATCCCCATAT
Source organism: Euborellia annulipes (assembly GCA_023213315.1). Taxonomy (NCBI): domain Eukaryota; kingdom Metazoa; phylum Arthropoda; class Insecta; order Dermaptera; family Anisolabididae; genus Euborellia; species Euborellia annulipes. The sequence continues at coordinate 5,545 of JAKCPI010030121.1, read as the reverse complement.
TTTTTTAAAGATTTTCTAGATACAAAAATTAGTCATAAAAAATTCTAATGTATTTAAATTAGTTAAAATAAAAAACCGCATCGAAAAATCTTAAATTATAAATTTACATATTTTTTTTTATCATTTTATGTTAATCCCATAGCTCTAACCAAAATAATAAATACCCACACAAACGTTATATATATTCATCGCACAAGCATCCCTCAATCAGACATTCACAACCCTCTAAAGACTACGAATGAAAGGGTAAAAGTCATCACAACTCACACCACCTGTGACAGCATTTATTGCAATTTCTGACCTTCGGTTGTTTACAAAATGTAAAGAAACACCTGTGTGGTAGGTATATTGCGGATGTTATTTTAGAATCTATTCTTATTGAAATTTTGATTTATTTACAATGTCTGCCCAGAGGATGCAATTTTGATTTAGCCAGAGGATTGCAAATAAAACAAAATTGCATCCTCTGGCCATAGAATTGTAAATAAGACGAAATTACACAGACTGCATTTTATTCCTAAAAAAAAGAATCGAGAAAGCTGAACTTGAGTGATCAAATCGTGGGCGGACATTTAAAGAATGAGTTTATTTTCTACAAAATTCTTTGAAGCTCTATAAAAAAGAATCTGGATTTTTTGGTCTGATATATTTTCTCTAAGAAGATCCAAATGAGCCCTCTTTGAAAAACAAAATTCGAAGGAATGGGACTCGATTTTCCCCAAAAAATATTTGGTTACAAATTTGTGATTTTTTTTATTTTCAAATCAATTTTTTAGACAATTTCTCAAGAAGCTTAAAAATATGTTCTAAATATAAAATTTAGAATATTTTATTGATCGATTTTGTTTTTTCTTAAAAAACAACAAAATTATTCAAGTTCAATTTTCATACTAGGAAAGTGCATAAAGCCTCTTAAAATTATACAAAATTTTAAAAATAATCTGTTTTTAATAATGTAACATTGTGGAAATTTTTTTTTTTCGTCCGTTTAGCCACGCGCCATTAGGTGTGGAAAAAAAATAAATAAAAATCTTTGTGTGGCTTTATGAAAACACGATGCAAGTGAAACTTTTTTTTCGGATCATAGGCGTTTAACTGAAAATTTTCAGAAAATTATTCAATTAAGGGTATTAAAATCGCGTTTTTATTCTTGTTATTCTTAACTTAATATTTGGAAAATGATGAATGAAAATGGGAAATCAATAGAAGCATATTAAAAACTGTGATAGTTATTTAGTAATTGAAGTCTCACAATTATTTTTTTATAATTCGTATTATATATTAAATTTCAACTTTTCAATTTTTGTCGTCATGGCTTGTAGCGTCACGGCCCTTGACGTCACGCGTTGTAACGGGACATGCTGATAGAAGAGCAAAAAAAATTGAGGGGATAAAATAAAAGTTTCACTTTAAATTATTGTTATAGATTCCTGTTAATTGACTAAGCCCTTTTGCATACATACGGTATGTATTATTCTCTTCGAAAAATTATTTTTGTTATATTCCAAGAAATTTATTTTTTATAAAAATAAATTATTAAAAAAAAAAAAAGCAATATGAATTTATTCTTATATTACTTTTATAAAACCTTTCTCAACTCGCTCCCATTTTCATCAATTTTCATATCATACTTAACAAAGTATCACAAACAGTAGAATTTATTCACTTTGAACAATTCTCTGAACAGGATTTTGTGATATATTCAAATATTATTTTTTTTATTTTCCAGGAAAACGAAATATTTTAATAATTTTGAAATCAGTCAAATAGAGTAGGTTTAATTATATATTTATATGTAAAAAGCTATGACCCTTTATGGATTCAATCATCTTTTTAAAGAAAAAAAAAAAAAAAAAAAAAAAAAAAAAAAAAAAAAAAAAAAACAAGGAAATATGTGAGCAAACCAAATTTATTTCAAACGTATGGTAGCCAATTTAAGTCTTTAGATAGATTTAGAAGCCAAAAAAAACTTAAAAAAATTTATTTATTGACTATAGTTGCTATTATAGCAAAAAGTAATATTCTACGAAATGTATTTCTCCATCTAAAAAAAGAAAATAAAGCATTGCTAAAAAAAAATATTTTTCAGAGAGAGAAACTTTTCCTTTAAACCAGAATCGTCCGAAGAGATGGGGGGGGGGGGGGGACGATCCCCCTTGCCCTCATTTAAGAAGATTACTTCGCAAAAGACATCTATTTATAGAGAGGTAAAGATGAATCGATAGCCAAAGGTGAAAAATAAAGATATTATTTTTTAAATCCCCAAACAAAATAAATTCGTCAAAACATTTCTATTCAAAGTGATATCTTTTCCTGATAATGCGGGCTACCGGCGCTCCAAAAGTCGATCAAATAAATATATTTTATTTTTAAAGTGAAATTTTTATTTGATCCCCTCAAATTTTTTCGCTCTTTTATAAGCATGTCGCGTTACAAGCCGTGACGTCAAAGGCCGTAACGCTACAAGTCATAACGTCACAAGTCGTGACGACAAAATTAGGAAATTTGAAATTTAATATATATGACGAATTATAAAAAAATAATTGTCACATTTAATTATTCAATGTTTAAATTGATAAAATATAATTTTTAAAATAATTTAAAATGATTCAAATCTTCAATTACTAAATAAATATTGTTCTCAGTTTTTAACATGCGACGATTGATTTCCTATTATCAATCCTCATTTTCCAATTATTAAATTAAGATTAAAAACGCGATTTTAATTCCCTTAATTGAATAATTTTCTGAAAATTTTCAGTTAAACGCCTACGATCCGAAAAAAGTTTCACTTACATCGTGGTTTCATAAAACCACACAATGATTTTTTTACCACCAGCTTTTAGACTTCTCTTAAAAAAATAATGATTTCAGGTCATATATGTACAATTCCATCTGTTGCAATAGTATTGAGACTAAAGCAGGTAGTTAAGAAGCCCAAATGGCACATGCTCGTTATACTTTTTTTCTGATTAAAACATTGAGATAATTTTTATTTCGATATATCTTGAAATTTATATTAAAAAGATGAATTTGTATGGTTTTCTTTTGTTAAAAAGGTGGTTCGGCTTATTGTATGCGTTGAAAAAGGTATTTCCCACACAAACAAGCTGCCATTTGGGCTGCCTAACTACCGGGCTTTAGTCTCATTTCTATTGCAATAGATGGTATGTCCATATTGACTGTAAAATATACATCCCCTAATTCTTCTAATTTATTACATAATTGACTGGTGTTGGTGTAACCCAGTGCCAAGGTCTCGGGTCTCTTTTCCTTATATAGAGGTTACAAAACAGAACATATGTGGGTAGAGAAACTCTAAACTTAACGACGAAAAAATAGCCAATAAAAGTTTGGTCGGGAAATGGATAATAAAAAAAATACAGACATACTGTCTCAATTGCTTTCTCATTGTAAGAGTTGATTGTTTAAATTTTTTATTTTAAATCTTTTTGGTATTCGAGAAGAAATAAATTCATTTCAATATGTATGATTTTTCTTCTTCGCAAGGGGGTGAGTTAAGGGTGGTTTTCAGTTTTTTTGTTGTGTGAATACCTATCTCCGAAAATTGAAGGTTTAACTTATATACATACTAAAAAAATATGGTGTGACTGGCGCACAGCACACAACTTTCTCTTACCTTCGGTAATCGAAAGTTGTGTACTGTGCTTGTCTCACCAGATTTTTTGTGTCGATATGTATTTAGGTTCCAACAGTACGGTACATTCTATTTTCAAGATGTACAATTTATAAGTATGACAAAATATTTATATTTTGTTACCATGGCAACCATTTCTCCTATCTTTTCTATGGAGAACAAGAGTAAAGTGGTCTTCAGAAGATTTCAATCACAAAATGAGAATATACATTTTAAAGAGAATCTAAAAAATAATTGATTTTTGAATTTTAAAAAAAATCGTTGGAGCAAATTTTGAGAAAATCGAAAAAAACTGAAAAAGTGCATCAGTAAAGTACTAGTACTCTTTGGTCGATTTTGGTCAAAAGCTTCGTGTCAGGTCCCATGGGGGTGCCTAACTTAAATATAAAATTTCAACCTCTTAGCTTTTTTCCTTCTTGAGATATTTAGTTCACAGACAGAGTGACAGACAGATCATGTCGCGAAAACCACTTTTTGGATTCAGGGGACCTCAAAACGTGTATATCCATCAAAATCTCGACATCGAATTTTTGACATGAATCCAATACTTTCTCTTTCTATATATATTAATATATATATATAGAGGTAAGAGAAAGTAAAAAAATTGAGGCTAGCCTTAGTATAAACAAAAAATTTAATATGACTTTGATCAGAAAATAGCCAATAACTCTCGTTATACTTGATCGAATTTAATATTTTTATTTATCCATTGAAATAGAATTATCTTTCGTTTCAGTCATTTGTGTCAGACCTGACATGTTGTGGTTACTCTGAAGAATAGCTTTCAGGGGAATAATACTGAGGTGGGTGCCACTTCCCATCTCAAATAGAGTTGAATAATTTTTTGCCATGAGGTGGATTTGAACTCAAGTTGTCTTCAAATCACGATTATAAAATTTTAAATAAACTATTGAGGTTACAAAATCCAAAATTTACATAAACTTAATTTTTAAATAAATTTAAACAACTGGGTAGTCATTCGAAGCATAATTAATTTCGTTAGGATTAATAATATAGGAGTTATTTTCAAAAAACTAAAAAATAAGGTTAGGAAAATATTTTTTTTTTTTCTAGAAAATTTTCAATTTTTATCCTCATTCGTAACTAATTAACAATTAATTTCACACCAATAGACCTTGAATCTATTCCCGTTCAATGGATATATAAAATACTAAATTTGATCATGTACATAGGGTTATTGGCGATTTACTTTCTTTTTTTTACTTTCTCTTACCTCTATATATATGTTAATATATATAGAGAGAGAAAGTATTGGTGCATGTCAAAAATTCGATGTCGAGATTTTGATGGATCTTCACGTTTTGAGGTCCCCTGAGTCAAAAAAAGTGGTTTTCGCGACATAGTCTGTCTGTGTGGTGTGTGTGTGTCTGTCTGTGAACAAAATATCTCCAGAACGAAAAAGAGCTAGGAGGTTGAAATTTTATATTTAAGTTAGGCACCCCCATGGGACCTGACACGAAGCTTTTTAACAAAAATCGGCCAAAGAGTACTAGTACTTTACTGATGCACTTTTTCAGTTTTTTTCGATTTTCTCTAAATTTGACTCCAGCGATTTTTTTTTATTAGGTCAAAAAATCAACTAGTTTTCTTAGATTCTCTTTAAAATGTATATTCTCATTTTGTGATTGAAATCTTCCTGAAGACCACTTTTACTCTTGTTCTCCATAGAAAAGATAGGAGAAATGGTTGCCATGGTAACAAAATATAAATATTTTGTCATATTTATAAATTACATCTTGAAATCGAATGTACCATACTGTCGGAAACTAAATACATGTCGACACAAAAAATCTGGTGTGACAAGCACAGTACACAACATTCGATTACCGAAGGTAAGAGAAAGTTGTGTGCTGTGCGCCAGTCACA
>JAKCPI010030120.1:0-57470 GCA_023213315.1 Euborellia annulipes | reverse complement strand
GATATCGGAGATCAAAGTTTGAAGAATTTAACAAAAATTTATTTTTTAGTTCTAAATTTTATAACTCGTAGATAAATGAATATTATAAAATACGCAAAATATATTTTTGTAGGAAATTAAACGCTCTACAAAAAAGTCTTATGTGTCTAATCGATTACTCTAACTATTTAGAAGATATTCGTATTTGCATCCCAGCAAAGATATCAAGGAACCAATTTTTCAGTGTCGGAAGTTAAAAAAAATAGTCGATTTTTTTGACCCACCCTAATGTAGACCTTAGAATTTCAAAATTAAAGATAATTTTTTAACAGATTTGAGAAAAATATAGCGTGATAAATCACACTATTTTCTCTTATCTTGTTAAGAAGTTATGATATTATATAAAAGCATTGTAATCCTCCAAGATATAATTTTTAATAGAATTATATCTCTATTCTCTTTTAAAAATTGTATGCCTTATTCTTTTACAAAAAGTATCATTATATTTGAATCTTGCAACAGTACAATCTTATTTTGAAAAAATGGCCAATGATAAAATCCCTTCCAAATCAGGAAAGGAAAGTGGTTCTTTCTGATTAAATATAAAAGTATGGGTTTAAATTTTAAATTAAAAAAAAAAAAAAAAAAATTAATTTTCCCCGATAAAATAGAATATCAAAATTTTATTCCACTGCTTAATAAATAATATTTTAATGTGTTGTTTTTTTTTTTATTGGTTTTCTAGGCGTACGTGGTGTTCGTTCAGATCTTAGGAGGCGCTTGGCTGGAGCGCAATGTCACAACACTTCTCACTCATGTTCTCGATCTCGTTGCTAATCCAAAAGCCGCTTCATCACATGTAGACGCGGTCTACAGCCGCAAATGCATCAACTTTTTCCTTAGAAGCATCTTGGGACGAATGCTTGGTGAAAAAGCACAAGCTGGCGCTTGTAAAGAAATCGCTTTGCTTATTGCCAAACAAATGGGCTCTATAGGTATAAAAAAATATTCAAGATTCACAATTGATAAAATAAACTTTTTTTTTATAAGAACATAAATCATATTTTAAGAGAAATATTTTTATCATATGTCATATTTTTCTTAATGTTTATCTACATTCAGTTACAGTGGCGTAACCATTGGGGAACAGGCTCGGCCCTGGAAATATGTTTGGGGGGGGGGATTTGAATGTTTAAAAAACAATTCAGAATAAATAAGAGAAAAATGTATAAAAACTATCACTATCCAAATTTTATATTTAATAAATATATTTTACTAAATTTATTATTGTTTTGAAAATTCTCATTAACAGTCATAGTAACATACTTGAAAACTAGAGGGCGAGGGGTGTGATGGCAAGAAATTTTTTCCACAGGACTATAAGTATTTCTAAAATTCATTTTTTTGTTTTAGATTTCAATCCTGAAAATGCCAAAGAGTTTAATCAAGAAACGCTTTTTAGTCAACATCTTTTGGTTTGTGCACTTCAAGAACTTGGAAGTCTTATGCTTGGTTTGGGAACAACGGCTGCCAATCTTCTCTCGGATCAATCTATTCGTAAATAATTTTTTTTTTCTTTCACTAATATTCACGAATTATTCCTAGGACGGCAACTGGCTTTGCTCCATATCTATCCTTCCCTTTACCTTATCTCTCCTTTTTGCGATTTGTGTGCCCAGCAACTCTACGAAATCCGTATCGTATTTATTATGAGTGGAGTATTTATCAGTCGCACTGTTCGAACTCTTTCCCGATAGAAAATGAAATTTTTCATCCATAGAGAGGACCAAGACCGTCAACTGAAACGATTAAAAAAACAGTTAATCTTTTTTCAAAAAGTAAAAGAAACCAAATATGCTGGGACGATTGAAATAAGGTTATGGAGAAGAAATAATCAGCGACTGCTTTCCACGTTAAAATAATTTATTATTATTATATTTATATGTAGAATGGTTTCTCCATGCATTTTATAATTTTGTAAAACGCTCCACTATTGTATAATTGGATGCACTGAGGATGGTTTGCGTTAGGCATACCGAAATATTTGCGAATAAATTATTTTAACGTGGAAAGCAGTCGCTGGTTATTTTATCTCTATAACTTTTTTTCAAAAATTCTCTTGAATTTAATTCTCCCTCCCCCCCTCCAAAAATATATGCTGAGAATCATAGTGATGAAAGTCCGAAAATTCAATTTTTGAGTTAAGCCTACCAAACGTTGTTAAAACATCTCTTTTGGGTGCCAAAGTGACGAAATTATATTTCCATTCTTTGCTATTGATTCTGGCCTATTCATTTGTTGCCCGGTTATTTAAATGTACCAGGGTATGTGGCTATAAAACTTTTAAATGCTTTTTCTCGAATTGTTGAATTTCGGACTTTCGCCACTATGATATTATTGATTATCTTCGATATAAAAAAAAACTTAATTGATTCCTTTAGTGGTCCATTTAATTAGAAAAAAAATGTATTACAGTATTTCAGATTAAAGGGTGTTGTGCAATATTTTTATTTGCTGCAATTAAAATATTTGAAATTTAAATTTTAAAACTACCGCCTCCTCTTCCTTCAGCCAATCAAAGTTGAGTAAAGGAAAGCCTTTCACTATTGTTCAAGATACAAGACATAATGCAAGAATTTTGGCTTTGAAAAAATAATTACCAAGTTATAATCCATTCTTTCGCTTTTTTTTGTCAATAATTAAATATTTTAAATAATAACTTCATGTAAGTTCATGATTTATACTGTATATTCATTTTTGACTACACTAAATGGGTTAGAATTGTAATTAAAATATTGTATATAAAGAACATTTAATAATTCACATAAATTAGATAACATGTAAATGGGTATATTATACCTATACAAGTCATAGAAATCAATTATAAAATATTTCACTTTTTATTATTATAATAATTTAATTATTTTTATTTTTGACTACACGTGAATAGGTTAAATGATATAACTAACTAAATAAATTTTAACTATAGATATATGAAATTTTTTTTTAAATATATTTAAAATATATTGTTTCTTTTCTGCAGATCTGTTGGATGCTGTGCTAGGTGTTCTCGTGCATCCATGCCAAGCAGCTCGTTTGGCAGCAGCTTGGTGCTTGCGTTGCATTTGTGTAGCCATCCCTAGCCAAAGCACACCTCTCATCGACAGGTGCTCTTTTTTTCTTTATTTTCTTTCTTTCTTAATAAAGGAATTATCGTAAATATTTTAAATATTTTAATAACTTAACAATTCAACTTCAAAAACTCTCCTCTAACCTAATGTGGAAATCAGGATAAGTAGCAGGAGAAGAAAAAATCCTGCAGCTAGTTGAATTTCATTTTATTGATTTCCCATCATGTTGACCACTCGATCCCGGTTGGGATCATCCTCAGAACAGATGATATAACTAGCTGCAGGCTTTTTACTTCTTGCATTACTTTTCCTGATTGAACTATCAGCTATAAGTCCTACCTATCTAATGTGAAAATTACGCCCATGTTGTTATAGATTAAATAGAGAGAGATTTTTTAAATTTCTTTACTTAATTTACAATAAGAGGCGAAAGAAGCGGGCAGATAGTTAGTCTCCACCAAATGAAACTCTGTTTAGGAAACAGTTTCGGTTTTAATCAAATATAACCATCATCAGTCCATTTATCGAGAGTGTGAACTCAAATGACAAAGCATTGAGTCATATTGCGGAGTTTTCAGTTGGAGTGTAATAAACACTGTGTATTATACTCAAATTATTTGTGTAAAATACAAAGCAATGCTATCAGCTTATACGGTGCGCATACAAAGATACAAAATTGTATCTCAAACTTGGCGCTAAGCTGATTGCATTGCTTTGTATTTTATATAAATAATTTATGTTTATTACACACCTACTGACACCTCCGCAATATAACTCAATGCTTTGTCATTTGAGTTCACACTCGATAAATGGACTGATGATGGTTATATTTCATTAAAACTGAAACTGTTTCCTAAACAGAGAGTTTCATGTCGTGGGGACTAACAATCTGGCAGCCCGCTTCTTCCGTCTCTTATTGTTTAATACAACAGATTTACTTTAATCTATTTAAAGAATCTTAATTAAATATAATCTATTATTAATATATATATATATCTGAATAAATAGTATTTATTTTCAGATGCTTGGAGGGAATCGAATCAGCTCGAACATCCCCCGAAGCCATCGCCGGTCACAGTGCTGCTCTGGCTGCTGTCCTCGGTGGCGTTCGATTATCTTCTCTGGGGGTGCCACATACCAAAGGCAAAGTCATTTTCAATACTGCTGAAGAACTTCTCAGAAGTGCCTCCCAGAATAGTCGCTTATCCTTGCACCGTACTCAAGCGGGATGGCTGCTCATCGGTGCTATTATGACATTAGGTATTCTTTTATTAGCAAAATATTCTTTTAATTTATTATAGATTATAGCATAGTATAAACAGCATATATATATATATATAAATATCATTAATTGTTTGTATGGAATGTAAACTGATTAATATCTAATTAAACGATTGCTAGATATTTTTTATTAATACATAAAAGAGAAAAACTAAAATTGTTCTTTTTTTAGGAGTACCTGTTGTCCGAGGTCTTCTTCCTCGTATGATGCTTCTTTGGCGTAATTCATTCCCTAGATCTAATAAAGAGCTTGATTCAGAAAAAGCTCGTGGAGACGCTTTTACTTGGCAGGTAAATTAATTGAAAATTTTTGTGCTGAATATAATTCATTAATTTAAATAAATATTTTTAAATGTATTATGTTTAGAGAGAATAATACACTCGGTTTGAATCAATAAATTTTTTTTTTATAGGTAACATTAGAAGGTCGCGCAGGTGCTCTATCAGCAATGCATAGCTTCGTCTCTAATTGTCCTGAACTTATCACAGACGATATCATCCGAAGGCTTTTAACTCCAATAGAATCTGCTCTTGCAATGCTTACAAAGTAAATATTTTAAATTTAAAACTTTTTAATTAAAACAAAAGGTGCAGTCAGTGCCGGATTAAACAAGATGGAGGCCCTTAAGCAGATGAAATTCCGGCAGTGGCGTAGCGAGGGGGGGGGGCAAGGGGGGTCATCATGCCCGGGGCGCTACTCACAAAGGGGCGCCAAATTGTCCACAAAACAAAAAATTGCTGGATATTTTTTATTTTTATTATAATTGATTTCTGGAAAATATATTTTAAATTTAGTGCCAGTGTAATATACTGTAATAATTTTGTATATTTTACCTATAATATTATATGGTTTTCGAATGGGGGGGGGGGCGCTAAAAAGGTATTGTGCCCCGGGCGCGAGTTAAGCTCGCTACGCCACTGAATCCCAGGACCCTGTCAGCTAATAATTTTGCCAATATAACTTTATTACACAACACTTTTAGGCCCCCCCCTGAAATGTTTAAAATATCTCCACGGGAAATACCGAAATGTATATACATTTTAAAAATTTTAACATTTTCCATTGATTAAACCATTAACTTATATAAATTAATTTTAAAATATGTTTATAAAAGGAGGGAGAGGGTAAATCTTTAAAAATGAGTCCGCCCCCCTCCCCCTCTCCCCCGAAAAATAATTATATATCCTTCCCTGCGATGCTTGAACTTTTACCATAATTCATATTCATAAATTAACTATTTTTTAGATGCTCTTTAAAAAAAATAATTTTAGTATATCAGCTAAAATCTTTCGTGAAAATTGTTTGATTTACTGATGTAGTATTTCAGATTTTCTCAAAATTATTTTTCGACTCTTCCTTCTATAAAGCCAATGTTAAATCCCTATGGAGATTTTCTTGTAAATTTCAATTTAAAAGGGCCAGTAACACGAGATTTTTTATTTTAAAACATAGTAGTATATAGAAAAACCATTACATAATTAATTTTATACGATATAATAAATTTTATAATACAAAAAATAATCTATTTATTTTTTTTAATAGTATTTCTACTGTACTCAAATCATACGGCCAACATTTGAAAGCGCCAGCTGCAATGGTTCGTCTCAGGCTCTATGAAACACTTGCGCTACTTCCTCCCCATGCCTTTGAAGGTAATTTAGCTCATTCTAATTTTTTTTTTCTTTTTGTTTAAATATTCATTATATTTTATTTTTTAGGTTCTTACACCCATTTGCTTCGAATGTTGGTGGCGGAATTCACTCTCACCGAAAATCCTGCAAATACGACTACTTCTCAACTAAGGACTGTTTGTCATGCTGATGACTCAGTAATCCTTGGAACTTGGCTCCAAGAAACGGACCATCGTACTATTGAGGACCAGGTAATCTCTACCCTTGTACTATTTACTCTCTCATCGAGCGATTAATACATTGAATGCAGCTACTTGGGGCTTAGAATTTGTAGCCAAAAAATTAATATCAAGATTCTCTCTATTTCTTTTTTTCTCTCTCAACTTTTTTAACAAAAAGATATTTCATTCTATAAACTCTCTCTTTAAAAATAAATTAACTTTTCGAAAATTGTTATGCATGGTTTCTTAAGGATACCATAATGTTTGCATGTTGCGGACTTTTGTCCTTTGCTCTGGGCCTTGGTGCTGGGGCTAAATTAACAGCTGGCCTTTCTTTTGGTTGCTATGTTTAGATGGAACCCAACCGCAGGGCCGATGGGGATCATGTGAGTACTCTCATGAGTGTTCTTATTTTCTTTCATTTTATGATTTTCTTATTATATTTTAAAAAATTAGATTACTTTTAAATCTGTCTGAAAATAACACATTACTCAATAAGTCTCCGGTCTAAGAAAAACAAAATTTTTTTTTTAGAAATTCCACTTTATTCATCAACATACTCTCCTTTAAGAGTGATATATTCATAACAACGCTCAAACTTTTCGATGCCTTTTATGTAAAACGATTTATCTTTTCTCTAAAATAGACCTCAGTTTCGGCAATCACTTCTTCTTTAAGCCAAATTTCTTTCCCTGGAGCATCTTTTTCAATTCTTCAAAAAGACAGTAGTCGCTAGAGGCCAAATCTGGAGTGTACGGTGGATGGGGAAGCAATTCAAAGCGTAATTCATTCAATTTTACAATTGTTTTCACTGACTTGTAACTCGGGGCATGTCCTTATTATTATCTTGGAAATTATTGATACAAAACTTGGGTCACTAAAACGACTTTAACCTCTAAACTAACGGTCAGAATGCCATGAAATTTTGACACTTGGTATTACCCGGAAATCACGTGTTTCTGTCAATATTGTTGCCATCCTTGTATCAAATACTTATTGAGTGACGTGTTATATAATATAATTATTTTTTTAATTTTATACTTAGGCATTATGGCAATAATAAAAAGTAAAAATGTGCGATTAAGTCATAAGACAAATTTTTTCAAACTAATTTAAACAAAACATTGATAATCTTTTTAGTATCCCGTATTTAAAAAGGAATTTTTAAACTGACTTAAAATTAATTAATTAAACATTTAGTTTAATTAATTAATTCTAAATTTAAAAAAAAAAAAAATTTTTCTTTAACTAATTTTTTTTTCTCCAGATAAATTTTTTTTTATATTGAACTCTTCTTTAAGCTTTTACTTAATTAACATTAGCTGTTTTGATTTTATTCTTTTTCATTAATCTTCATTGCTTTACTTTTTTCTTTCATAACATAACGATAAATATTTGTATATTTCAAAAGCGAATGTGACTTAAAAATTTTAGCATACTATTTGAAAGAATTAATTCAATATTGATTTCTTGTCTTAAAAAAAATATATATTTTCACTTTGGAATTTATATATTAATATTTATTACATGCCTAGGCTGTAGCGTCTAGGAATTACATATGTTCTAGAAGTTTTCTCTTTTACCCCATTACTCTAATGCTCTTCCTAGTATAGTAGTCAGGGTCAAATATAATCATTCCCTTGCTTTTTGTCATGTGATTATTTCATTTATAATATATAATTAAACTCGTGTTTGAATCACAAAAGTTTCCATTAAACATTTTTCACATTTTTTTAAACAATAAAATAATCAAATAATTCAAATGAGATAGTCACAGATGTCACAACCTTTGTAATCTTAGCTGAATTGTACCTGAAGAAGGCCATAAACGTTTTAATTTTTACAAAACGCCGAAACGTTTTAATTTTTACAAATAAACCACAGTTAAACCGAAAATCAAATTCTTTTAGTAATGAAATAATCACATGAGAAATCTCTTGATGGTCCTTTAATAGTCCTTTAATAATCCTAATCATCACTGTACATTATAAAAACATTAACCTTCATGGGATAAATACATTTCGCTTTTATATATATTTTTTTATAAAATTAACTCAAATTCAACGGATTGGTATAAAAAGTGATTTTCAATAAAATTTTCTAGTTGATCCTGACTTTGCTTCTTATTAGAAACAACTCTCTCGTTTTATCAGAAGTCAGTTTTTAATTAAGTGCATACAATTTTGGTTTTGGCTTCATATTTTATTTTTTTATTATATTTATTTTATTTTTTTCAAAGCTTAGAATTTGATAATTACAAATATTTTATTGACTTTGGATCTTTTATTTTACAGTTGCAGCCAAATAGTGCCGCTGGCTCAGGAGCTCTCGAACATGACTCTTGCTGTCTATACAGACCAGTCCAACAGGTAGTAGGATTTTGAGATATTTTTTTTTCCAATGTCTGTATTAATTGTGTTAATTTAACTTCCTTCTCTCCAGGGCGAATTGGTACCAGGTCCATTGCCCTTGGGCGTCGCAGTCATCGACATGTCAGTGGCTCTTTATGGTCTCATATTTCCCAGAGTGGCAAACAAACATCGGATGCAGATGCTAGAGCACTTTGCTGAATGCATCCGCCATGCTAAATCATCAAGACAAGAAGCCGTACAAATGAATGTGTTTACTGCTGTTCTGGCTGCTCTTAAGGGCCTCGCTGAGAGTAAAGCACCCTTCGGACACGAAGACGTCAAACGAAGTGCCACCACCCTCATTGTGGTTCGTTTATTATTTTTTGTTATAATAGTTAATTAAGATTATTAACATTGTTCTCATTACAGGGGGCGTTAATAAGTCCAAATCCGATCTTACGGTGCGCAGCCGGAGAATCATTAGGCCGAATGGCACAGGTTGTAGCTGATAGCCGGTTTACAGCTGAGTTAGCTCAGCAAAGTTTTGATCGTCTTAAATCGGCTCGAGACGTAGCTACTCGTACCGGTCACTCTCTGGCCCTTGGTTGCTTGCATCGCTATGTTGGAGGAATGGGAAGTAGTCAGCACCTCAACACCAGCGTCAGCATCCTACTTGCTCTTGCTCAGGATGCAACTTCTCCTGTCGTCCAGGTCTCTAATCCTCATCAATATTTTGTTTACAAAGATTGGAATATATAACACTGGTCTACAAAAATAAACTTTATTTATATGTATTATAACTATCTGTAAAAAAATTGTTCATTTTAGTGGTAATACTTTATAAAATAAATTTATTGTTTCCCTAGGTTTGGTCTCTACATGCCTTGGCCTTGATTGCTGATTCTGGGGGACCGATGTTTCGAGGATATGTCGAACCTACGCTCAGTCTCGCTCTAAAATTGTTGTTATCAGTACCTCAAGCTCATGTTGATGTTCATCAATGTATCGGCAAGGTTCTTAGCGCCCTAATCACCACCGTGGGACCAGAACTTCAAGGTATATATACCGTATAGAAATCTCTTCTCGTGTTAGGGGTCACGAGTCCGCTTCTCATCCCAAGTAAGAAAAATTGATTACAATTGAATTAGCTACCAATTAATTGAAATAAAAAAGGAAGGAGTAAAAATGGTCTTAGATGTCGAAAAAGTCCTTAAAAACAAATAAAAATTGGATTGTTTGATTTTTTCATCAAAGCTATCTCAATTTTTTTTTTAATCTTTTATTTCAAAAATAATACCACTTTTCATTTTTCAATTTTTTTTTTTATTTAATTCGTTTAAGGCCTTTTTCGGCATCGGAGGCCATTTAGAACCCATCTATATTTATTTCAAATAATTTGTAGTAATCAAATGAAATAAATTTTGTCGCCTGAGATAGAATACGAACCCGTGACCCTTGGTACAAATGGCCAGCCTGCTAACCACTACACCAAGGCGCGAGGGCCTTTCAATATTGAATATAAAGAATAAAATAACATCATAATTTAATCTTTCAGGGAATACCACATCAATTTGCATGGCACGATCGTCTTTTCTCTGTGCTTGTGCCATTATGCAAGATCATCAAGATCCTTTAGTCCAAGCCGAAGCCACTGGGTGTCTTCAACAACTCCATCTGTTCGCACCTAGGCATGTGAACCTTTCTTCTCTTGTGCCCACACTTTGTGTAAGTTTCATGTAAACTTTTTATATTATAAAATTATCTCAAATAATTATATTAATTATTACTTTCTAGCGCACTTTGTCCAGCAATCACCTATTACTTCGCAAAGCTGCAATTTCTTGTCTGCGTCAATTGGCTCAGCGCGAGGCAAAGGAAGTCTGTGAACATGCTCTAACTCTGGCGACAGAAAGCCGCGACACTAATGTAGTCGAAGGTAATTCTTCGTTTTTAAGAGAAAATTGTCAATAAAAGTTAAGATATTAGTTAATTTTAAACCGGGGTCTCGGGCTCGCCTTCCGTCCCAGGCGAGAAAAATTTATTTCATTTGATTTAACTACAAATCATTTGAAATAAATAGAGATGGGTTCTAAAAGGCCTTATATGCCGAAAAAGACCTTTAAAAAACACACTTTTTCACACACACATACACATACACACAGTCTTTTCGGCAACTTAGGCCATATAAGACTTTATACGATAACCGTTATTATGAATAATATTTATATTGAGGTCCAGGCATTCTTATTTAAGCCATTTGGTATCCAGATGGCTCATTTTATATTATATTTTTTTTTTTTTGTTATAACAATGAACAACAAAAAATTTCTCTACATTTTCTTCGTGTAAGGACATCCGTTTATCTGAGAACACAGAAAATGATCTTTCTATCTCGCAAGAAGTGAGAGGCGCATACTTGAAAGAAAAAATTGTTGCTAATGGTCTAATAGATTTTATTTCCGCAAAAATTATTTGAACCAATATCCAAAATAACAATCAAGAATATAATAAAATAATTACCAAAATGAGATACTGTATATCCATTGATGACACTGCTTTTCACTTGATTTCAGGACTGGTAATAACCGAATCGGGCTTACCTGGTGTACTTTTTTCATTGCTTGATACCGAAACTGACGCAGGCCTTGTTCGCGACGTTCATGAGACATTAACGAGTATGTTGCATACAATGGCTGCTGACGAGCTCTCCCAATGGCTTGCCCTCTGCAAAGACGTGCTTACCGTGGCTACCGGTACTTCAAATATTACCTCTCCAAGGAATCATTAAATTCCGGATTTTAACTAATACTGTGATTTCAGAGTCTTCTGCTGGTTCGGAAGACACAGTAGGAGCCGGGGGCCTTTCCTCGAGTGCACTTGGGAGTTCAAGTCAAGCGGATAGCTCAGAAGGTGGCGCATCTGGAGCTAATGAATCAGATAGAAAAGAGGAAGAGGACGAAGAAGACGAGGAAGTAGATGATGATGTGGAGTTCCATGCTGCCGAGGATGCGCGCACACATCCCCCAGTACAACCTCGTTGGCCTACCAGAGTGTTTGCTGCCGAGTGCGTTAGGAGGATAATAGCAGTGTGTCATGCCGGGAAACCTGCTCATTTTGATCTGACCCTTGCCAAAGAGATGCAACTCACAAAAAGCAGAGGTAAAGACAATTTCCTCCCATCATCTTGCTGAAATTAAATTTAAATTAATTTTTCTTTTGTTAGGCGAATATTTAGTACTGCATTTATCAGATCTTGTCAGAATGGCATTTATGGCTGCCACATCAGATTCAGATCCTCTAAGATTGGAAGGCCTGAAGACCCTCCAAGAAATAATTGATAAGTTTGCTCGAGTACCAGAACCCGAATTTCCTGGCCATCTTCTTCTTGAACAATTTCAAGCTCAGGTAATAAATCTTATCTTACCTTATACTATTAAATAAACAATGTTCGTTTGTAAAGCACATCAGATCTCGAAAACGGCTCTAACGATTTTTTTCAAATTTTAAATGATACTATTTTCGGTACCAATATGAAATTGCGATACTTCTCACCTTTGGAAAAATTTCGATACTAGTACTTTACTGATGTACTTTTTTAGTTTTTTCCAATTTTCTCAATATTGCCTTTGACGATTTCTTTCAAATTTTAAATATATACTATTTCCGGTAAACAAAACAAATTACGCTAGGTTTCCTTTTTGGAAGACTTCAACTACTAATACTTTACTGTTATACTTTTTTAGTTTTTTCCAATTTTATCAAAAGAAAAAACCACCGAGCTCCAGCTCGCTCATCCCGGAACTAAAGTTTAAATACAGATTCACTTGTAAATTATTCGAAAGCTAAACATTTTCTCATATGGAAAAATTTGAGTTTTCTAAAAATTTCGAACATATTCAGTATCCGACTATTTTATTTCCCCGACAATGTTTTTCTTTATGTTCATAATTTTTTATTTTTTTATTTAATCTTATTATAGTATCTAATAGTATTAAAAATGACACAAAGAGTTTTATAGTGCGACCATTGGCATTTTCGGGATCTGGATCAGTGGAAATATATTGAGTTTATTAATCAAAATGGGAAAATGTGACCCATTAAATTAGTTGCTATTTCTTTAAAGTCTTGCATAAAATTAATTCACTTTTTATAAACACAGGTGGGTGCGGCATTGAGACCAGCGTTTGCTCCCGAAACACCGTCCCATGTGACTGCGGCTGCTTGTCAAGTGTGCTCCGCTTGGATTGGTAGTGGCGTAGCGCGTGATCTTAATGATCTTCGGCGTGTTCACCAACTTCTAGTGTCCTCCTTGGCTAAATTACGCACGGGTACAACCGCCAAACACTTGTTCAACGAGTCTCTCGCCACCCTCGAGAGGCTTGCTATTCTCAAAGCCTGGGCACAAGTCTACATCGTTGGTCAGTAGTTTGTCTAGAATCAGAAATTGTTCATTCATATTGTAAATATAATATCCTAGAATACAATTAAATTATAATAACTATTCATTTCTCGTTTAGCCATGGCTGGAAACGGTTCAGCGCCATCTTGTCTGGAACTCACCACAGATCACCCATCTAAAACGAGTCGTCAGTCCTCGTCAAAAGATGAAGATGGCGACCAGGATGAACAAGAGATGAATGGAGACGAGGATTTTGGTGAATTCGAATCGAAGGGCGAAAGTTTACTTAATTTGGTGCAACCAGAACTTGTTTCCCTTTCGCAACACTGGCTAGCCGCTCTCAGGGACCATGCATTGTTGTCTCTTCCACCCGGTGAGTCTTCTAAATAAAGCTCTAAATAGATAGGTATACGCAGCCGCCATTTTGAGTCCAAATGGCATTAAGAACAGTGTATAGCAACACGTCAGAATCGGTGACTTATATTATATTTCTTAATTATATTTTTTACCCTGAAAACATTATAAATGATAATATATTTTCTGTAAATTATTTTTTTAAAAACTAGTAAGTTATTTAAAAAATACAGATTTACAAAAATTTAATAATCTTATATATTTTTCCCAAAAATGTGGTGATATAATGACGATTCCTTGCACACTTGGAAAAAAATAATCTATTATACTTTAATCGCAGAGAATAAAATTTTTATATATTTATATAAAAAAAAAAAAATAATCAGGATGTGATACTTTTTAAGCTGCAAACAGGGACAGCTCGAAAATTGGACTCAATATTCATGGCTGCTGCGAATACTCATTTTTATAAAGCCTTCTTCTAAACATGTCAGAACTTTTCAAAAGTTTTTCAACTTAAAATTTTTGTATTTTTTTTTTTTACTCTTATTAATAAAATTATTTATAAAATTGTTTTGAAGAAATAGCCACTCAGATTATTCAATTTTTCTGAATTTAAGTATAAAAATATCACTATTAATAATATAAATAATCACAGAATTCGCGAACCAATTACCACACGATGGCGGTGCCTTCTACACCACTGACACGATGGAGTCATCTCGGCCCCACTACGCTTCTTCGTGGCCGCCCATTCTTCATGCAGCTGCCCTTTGGCTTAAAGCGACTGGTGTCTATGAAGTTTATCATCGAAACAGGACATCACATTTCTTAAATGATAATAAAGATGGAGAATTGAATACACTAAACGACAACGAAGATGACCATACTGTCCAAATACCCGACAACGATGCAGCCACCTCGGCAGAATCGAGCAGTAATGGAAATAAAGGGGATTCACCTGAGGACCGTTTTCATCTTCTATTCGGTATATAAATTTATTTTATTTTTTTTTAATTTTCCCATCTCTCAACAGACGCGAACACCAATTACAGAGAGACGGAGGAGGCAATGTCAATGTTTGAAAATGTTCACGGCAAGTGCGATTTGAACCCGAGTTGTATAGCAGCTATAGATTCGTAATCCTCAGCTTATCCGATTAGCCATGAGCTTCCTTTCTTAAAAAGAAATTCTCCACCAAACTTGGCCATCTTTATTTATGTTTACTAACTCTTAACACAGGTCAATAAAATTTTTTTTTTTTTTTCAAATTTCCCTCTTTGACTCAACTTTCTTTTATTCTGGCTAATCAGAGCCCTGATAGGCACATTCACACAGGGACAGGAAGTTGATAATATAAATAATAATATTCTCTGACAGGCCTTGTTCAGTATCTCCTTTCAAAGTTAATTATTTTTTTATTTTCATTAGGTATTTGTATGGAAGCGTTATGCAGCCCCCGCTCGACGGAGCCTCTCGAGAGTGTTATCACATGTTTACAAGCTCTTTACACGCTTTTGGATCAAACACTTTCACAAGAGATTCTCATGAGAGATCGGTCACTCGCCATCGAACTCTGCAATGTTCTTCACAGGTATTTATCAAAATTTTAGTCTTTTTTTTTTGAAATTTGTATTCACTCAAAAAAATTTTTTTTTTGTCATTAGATTACTACTCACACGAGATAACCCTTCAGCTCAACTTTTGGTTATGGAAGTTTTGAAACAAGTAATAAAAGCCGCTCAAGAAAATCTAGAAACTCAAAAGAAAAACCATCTAAAATGTAAGTAAATTTACTTTTTATTCAATTAATTAAATTCTTTCTCTTTTTGTCGATTTTAACTATGATTCCGTTTTTTTTTGAAAATTTGGATTTTCCTATCATATATTATTTTTGTCGATAACAACTCATTTTTTATATAAATTTATATATTTCAAAAATTTAGCAAGAGCAAATACCGGAGCAATAAAAAGCTAAGCCTTTGGATGCCAAATACCGAAGGAGACGTTTGAGACGAAATTTTATTTGTCCATCTTCAATCCTTATAGCCATTATATGATTTAAGCACAAGATAGTCATAATTAATGATATATAAAAGCCCGAGGACATGTACTTATTTTTTTTTAAAGTCGATCGTTTAACAACGTGAGAGTCTATTCGAGTTTCTCGAAAAGAATAGAAACTAGAAATACTCTCACACGTTGCCTTAAACCCTCGCCTTTTAAATAAATGTCCATGGATTTTTGTACATCATTATTAATGACTATCTTGTACCTAAATTATATCTAAAAACTGAATATGGACAAATAAAATTTTGTTCGAAACGTCTCCTTCAGCATTTGGCATTGTTTTTTTGCTGCTCACTCTATACTTGATCTTTTCTAATTTCAAACAACAATTTCTCTCTAAATAATATTTATTTATTTCAGCTTTAAATCAAGAAAGTAAAGAAGTTCAAGAGATAGATCTTTTAGGAGAAGGAGGAGCTGCAGGAGAAATGCAGCCTGGAGGATCTCTTGTCTTTGCAGTTCTGGAGGTAATAAAATGAATTATTTTAAAATAGATAATAAATAAATATTCAACATTAATTAATATTTATTAAACATTTTTCTGCAAACAGCCTCTTTGTATTATTATCTACTAGGGATATTCGATTATGGAAAAAAATGATTGATTATGGGAAAAAAATAATCGATTTTGAAAAAACAATCGATTATACCTTTTTTTTGAAAATCATTTTACCTTTTTTTTTAGGAAAGAAAAAATTTTTGCCGCCTATTTTTCCGAAAACGAAATTTTTTCCCCTCCGTGCAAATCTTATGACTTTTTTTATAAACTCATTTTCCCCAAAAAATAATCAATTATTGTTTAAGAAAATAAACCCTGAATAATCGATTATTTTATGCAGCCCTATTATCTACTTGCATTAAGACTATGGCGTTGTCAAGATCAAATGCATGATTTGTAATCGTAGCATGAGAGCAAAGGGCTGTGGAGGTTTTTTTATTTTTAAAGTCTCGTCTTTAATCACCTATCCTGTCATAAACAGGATATTATATATGCAGTATATATATAATTTAAATTAATATTATGCTTTTTACTGATTGGCAGGTGTGTCTCTGTCTTCTGGTCCGACAGCTACCAGCTTTAAATCCTTCCCCAAACGGTGCGGCCGCTGCAGCCGCAGCTGCAGTTGCCTCTGGACGTCTTCCTTCCCCTCTTACCCCTCATGGCAATAAATTAATAGCATCTACACTTAATATCATGGAATCACTGCCAAAATTGTGTTCTCCTAAAGGTATTATTTATATTTTAATTAAATGAACTGTAAAATTAGTTCTAAAATGTAAAATTTGCAATTTGTTCCAGGTGGTGTAGCTATTCTGCCCACTCTCCTCTACCTCACAACTGGAATTATCAAGGAGTCTGCCACGAAAAACTGTGATGATCTTGCGGTGTTGGCGACGGCTCTTCCTGTGTCAGCTGCCCTAAGATGTCTTCGAGTTCTCGCTACTGATCCATATTGCAATGATGAGCGCAGTGCTCCTGAATGGCAACAATTGCTGCAAAGTGCACTCGCCAAAGTTATCGATCTTGCCAAAACAGGTAGATGTCTTTAATTTTGTGGAATATTGTAAATAAAATGTATATCTTATCAAAAAGAGTGAAAATAAATGTAAATACTAATAAATGATTTCAGGTTCAGATGAAACAAAATTGGATGAGGTAACCATTCTGCTGGCAATTGCTGTTTTTGTTCTACATTCTCCTTCTGAAGTGGTATCAGCACCAAATCTTCAATACCCTTGTATCAATCATTTCCGCCAGTGCCTACAGAGCAATAATCCTACGGTAATTTGAGTTTCCTTATTTATTCTTCTTTACTACGTATTATATAAACATTCTTTTAAAAATATCTTTTCAATTTATATTTGGGACATTTTATTCAGGATTTATGTCAAATTCTCTTGAATTGGGTATATTAAGTCTTCTTGTATGACTAATTCTTTTACAAACCGAACAGTTTCTGACCGACATAAGCTTATTTTAGATTTGGCTAAAAATTTTTTGACGGCTTCTATATGGAAAAAAAGGAATATATTGATGATAAATATTTGTATATATATATATATATATATATATATATATATATGATAATAAATAACAGTATTGACTTATTGGATTAATGCTTGCAGGTAAAGTTGAAGTGTGTACAAACGATGCGGACTATTTTCAATCATCCTGAACGTTCAGTGAGCACGCCATATATTCAGGCTCTGGCTCCTCGACTTATCGAGTTCCTTTACACCGATGGCAGTCGGCAACTCACATCTGATCTGGAGCTCGCACTCTGTATCGAGAGTCTACACACCGTCGAGTCCCTCATTGCTCTTGCAGAACCTCCGCACAGTTAGTCTAAATCCTTGTATCATTACCTATTCCTATCTCTTTGTAGAGTTGAATCAACATTCCTTTTCTCTGTTATAAAATGACTAATCCCATATTCCACATGGTGGAAAGATTAATTTCAAATTATTAATATTATCTTTTCTTTTTTTGAACTATAAAATTGAATTTCATTTATATTTTAATATTATCAATATTAAACAGGCTATTTTTTATAGCATCTTATCGAATGTTCTTATGGAATTAGTCATAATTTTCTGTTTATCTTCTTCTAATAATATTTAAACCCTGGCCTAAAAAACTAAGCTGTCACATAATTTATATATCCTTTTTCCCCCTATTCCTGTAATATAATTAGATATTTTGGATTGTTCCTCTAATTTATTTTTTAAAGGTGATTGTAAAAAATTACCTTATATATCTAAAGAAAACTGGAATTTTATATTCTTATTATCAGGAAAGGAGAGATAATATATAAAACGATCAAATTTTGGAGATTAAACAAGTCCATTTAAAATTGAGGAGTGAGTACTTTGGTCTTTGGTGCTAAAATTTTTTGATAAAGGCTCTATAAATTTAAATGTGTGCATTCGAGTCATCAAATGGGAACCGAGACTTCTATCGTTGCTTCAAGGGACAAGGGCATATACTAAGCTTTTATTTGTAAGAAATTAATATAAAAAAATTCCAAGTTTCATTATCTGCATGCAAGTCATGTATTTTCTTAACAATTTAATTGTCATTTCAGTAATTTATCTAAAATTTAAATTTTGGTGTTTAATTTAAATTACTTTTCTTATTTTTTTAATTCAAAAAATACTTCTTTTTTATGCTAACAAAGGAAATCTGATACAAGGTAACCTGATCTCACCAAGATGTTAACCAATTCTTGCAACAGTTGCTGATCTTTTTTTTCCTGTGGCAGGGGTCCAGATGCTGACAATGGTTGTGCCCATCCTGGTCAACTGTCTTCTCGATGAACACTCGTTGAAAATTGCCACCAAACAGTGCCAATCACTCCACGAGCATTGTCTTCAAAAACTCAACAGAATTGGACCTCAATATCCTCAGGTATTTATTAAATCATCCATACCCAGACAGTTTGGAATATTGCAGCAAGAAATATTGCGAATCAAGCATATATATATATATATATATATAGTATAGGTAGACGGACATTAGCGAATTATATATATAGATATTATCGGCTTAAGTGTGAAGTTAGCTGTGGAAAAATACAATTGATTCCTTTGATGGGAAAAAACGAAATTACTTTCCGAGCAATGCAATATTATTAAATTTCATATTCTACTATACATTATTAAGAATATCTTTAAGCCAAGGTAAATGCTCAATGATATAATTCAAAATGTGTTTTTCAGGAATTCAAGACATTGATGGCGCAGTCAAGCGAGATGCGAAATAAATTACAAGCGGCAATTCGACTGGGACAACAAGCGCAGCAAGCGAAAGCAAAACATGAGCTGCGCACAAATAAGGCGATGACTGCGCAGCCCACTATAAAGCTCAAGACCGACTTCAGCAATTTCACCTGAGCATCTGAGAGCAACTGAGCCCTCCGCCCGCCTCAACTCTTTCTATTTTTGATATTGAGCTCTCATCCATTTTAGAAGAAAATTTACTAAATCACAAAAAAAAAAATACTAGGAATTAGTACATCCCATCACATTCCAAATAACTTAACTGGACAATTTCGACTATGGGCAACTATAAAAAATTCAAGGAACTAAAAAGAAGCATATTCCAAAAAATTTTATACGAAGATATAAAAACAAATTTAAAAAAAGAAGTTTTCATTTGGATTCATTTCTGGGTAAGTCCTAAATTTCAAAATTTAATTGAATACAGATAGGTACTTACTTTGTAATTTTAATATTAGCTGCAAATTTTTTTTCTTAAATTTGAAATTGCCCAGTTATAAAAAAAAGAACAGCTATTTTCTCTCAAATTTTTTTCTTTAGCTAAATTATTTCATGCTCAATATCAATAAAATCTTTATGTATTCCTGTTGCGGTCATTTGACTTATAATTCAAATCGGCTGATTTGATCAAGAAAAAATTTAGGAAAAAAAATTCTCCTAGAGTTATGATATTAAAAAAAATACTCTAGGTTTCAATAAATTGATTATATTTATTCTGGGTTATATTAAACAAAAAACACTATGGGCTATCTGCACTAGTTTGTTTTTCTCATAATTAAATTTGAAATCCGATTTTCGATTATTATTATTATTATTATTATATAAAAATGGCCAATTTATATTCTTCCCAATTTCGAAACTAAGATCTTCCTCTTTTCTTTTTTTTTGTCATTTTTTAAATTTAATTATCAATTCTTAAGTCCTTAATATTTCATAAAGTCAGATGCTCACAATAACTGAGATGTGCAATTTTCAAAAATTTTAAAAATAAATTCAAATTCAAAAACTATTTTATTAGTATATTATTAATTTAGTAATTTTTAATTGTACTACATTCACAGTATCCCTAATTTTACGATAGACTTATTATAATTAAATTGACATTTATTTTGCTTCAACTATTTGAATAAAACACTTTTTAAGGTGGAAGTCTAATTTAAAAGTAAATCAAACTAACTTGGCAATAATATTAATAATAATTTTTAAAAATTCCATCAAAAATTAAGAAATTCAAATAATTTTCTCTTTATATATTATTTATGATAATAATAAGGACTTAAGATTTATTTTTTAACCACTCGCTTTGTTCTAGTTAATAATTAAAACGATAAAGGCTGATTTTAGGGAGTATTATATGTATAATTTTTATTTCCATTGTTGGACATATCAGTGATAATTATTTCTGTGGTTTTTTTCTTTTTTTTTTGTTAAATTGCACAATTTTTATTTTAAATTTTAAGCAATATCGAATGAAGTTATATTTTATAAAGTATTTTAAATGAATTAGGTATAATATTATATTAGCTCTTCTCTAAATATATAATGAATGACTTTGAAGTACTTTGATAATAAAAAAACGAAGGGAATATTTGCTGCATAGTTTTTTATATATAATTATGTTTCTAACTTTTTTTAAGAAAAATAAATTAGAAATTTAATTATTGAACTATATTCTTGATTTTCAAAATAATATTTAAACTATTTCATATTTATAAATTCTATAATAAATGCTTTAAAATTCTTATTTCTTCTATCTGATTATCTATGCCGTAAGAGAAATTTTTTAGTCTGAATAATCTTCGCATTGGTTATCTGATTGTTATATCGTAATATCATCATTTTATTTTTAATATCATAATGGATATAAAAAACTATCTTTCTCACATATAAAACTATCTCTGAAAATGATAGTTTGATTAAAAGATATCATGCACTGTTATTCAATGCACATTTTAAACATGTAATATGTTTTATTATATTAATAATTAAATTAGTACTATATGAATGTTCCTAATATTTTTACTATTGGCTGTGTCCAACTCTATTCAAGATAAAATCAGGAGGAGAAGGAAATATTTGCTTGTTTAACTCATTTAAAAAAATTTCTAAACATCCTACCTATATATTGAATATATATATATAAAGTGGAGTGAACATTTATTGATATGAAAAAAATTTCGTAAAAATGTATGAATTTTGTATAGAAAATTTCTCCAGCTTTTTTTCGATTGGAATCTCCGGCTTCTCAGGCTTTTTTCATTCGAAATATCCTGCTTTTTTGGAAATCTTGGTTGATAGCACTGATTGTACGATATATTGGTCTTTAATTTTATAGTTTTTTCCCAACCCTGGTTAAAAAACGTTGTTTGGTGAATGAGTAAAGAAAATGTATTAATATTAAATATATAAAAAGTGCGTGTCACTGGCTCATTTTACCCAAAACCATTTCTAATAGTTTTTATTTATTTACTAAAAATCTAAACAACGTTGATTAATCCTTATTATTTATACAAATTTTTCATTCTGATTGGCTGTATTGACTATTGTGACTTATTAGTTACCATTGAGAATAATAATAGGCCTAAAAATTTTCATTAAAAATATTTCTTCCCTTCTTAAGTCATTTTTGGCAAAAAAAAACATGTTTAGAGAAGAGCTAATCACTGTCTTCGATTCTTTATGTTAGCATTTTAGAAATGAAAAATCACAATTGAGAACATGTAATTACTAATTCTGAGAATGAATGTTAGGAAACATCTAATCCATAGTCACACTCTCTCTATCTCCTCCTTTTTAGAAACATTTTAGAACCTATTCTCATGATATCATAAATGACATTTTCACTATCTTTCTTAATAAATAGTTAACAAAAGGATACATGACTGTGATTGATTCGCTGGAGGTGCATCAAAGGGTATTTACGAGTAACTCGATGTTAGCAAATCGTGATAGCATGTATTATATTCTGTACAAAATAGACTTGGTAAACTAATAGATTAATAAAATAATTAAGTTTATTTGTTTATTTAAATATTCCTTCATGTATTCATCCTTGGATTTTCTTAGTTGTCTTTTGTAAAACCTTCTAATAAATAGGTATAGGGGCCTATATATGAAAATTTTCCTCCCTTTTGCGACTTTTTTCCCTTAAATTACTATATTCTCACATTTAAAAGAGGGTATTTATTTTGTTTTAAAATTAAAAATAAATTATATTAATATAATTAATTTTTTATCAGATTTTATATATTTATATTTTTTTAATTTCCTTTCATTTATTTATAGGTTGCTTGAATTCCTACTTCAACAGTCCTTTCCTCATCTGAGCTTCATGTACTTCCATAATCTCCTCGAAAGACCTTCTTAACTTCCCTTCAAAGAATTAATTAGATGAGGAGTTAGTTATATTCCTGCTTTAATAAATGTAAGTTCTCAACATTTTAATACCTTTTCTTTTTGTTAGTACTGGAATTTTCACATAATGGCCCGTAGCCAAAAAAACTTTTTCGGTGAAGGCTCTGAAGATTCGAAAGGTAATCCTCAATCCTCCCTCCCAAATGAATAAAGTTATAATGTGAGAATCTTTTCTCGAAAAGACTCAAACACTCGCCCTTTTTTTAAAATGTACAATGAGGGACAATATTAAGTCACACCCATGCGTTTTCTACTTGTGATTTTTTCATTGTTTTTATAAAAGAAAATGAAAATCTCTATTGGAAATTTTCTAGGTTTGAACCATTAAAGTTTCCATTAAAAAATATATAATATTTTTTTAAAACAATGAAATAATCACACGTAGAAAACGCATGGGTGGGACTTAATATTATCCCTCACTGTACATATGCACGTTCTTTTGTGCATCAATCTCTTACAACTCTTAGAACTTTGTGCCTGAAATAAATCTTAGCCTAAAAGCCTGAGGATGGACGAATAAATTTTGTCCGAAGCGTTTCCTTCGGCATTTGGCATTCTAAGGCTTTCTTTTCTCTACTGCTCCTGTACTTACTCTTTCCCAACATTTTCTATCTTCCCACCCCTGAACATTTTTCCTGCCCACGAGATTCATCACACTTTTACAAAATATATTTATTTTATTTTTTTCACCCAAAAATATGTCTAATATAGGCCTATATAATTTTATATGCGGCCCGTGGAGTTATGATGTATTCCCAAAGTGACCAATTTGGTTTGGCCACCCCTGATTTATACCATTTTCTAAGGAATAATTCAATAAATATTTTAAAGTATTTTTTTTTTTTTTTGCAAATTCTCTTTTGCTTTTCTCAGGTTTTCAGGATTTTTACCTAAATCTCAAGCTTTTTCCCAAAATCTCCGACTTTTTCTTTTAAAATTTCATAATAAATTCATTTTATATCACAAATCCGGAGAAAAATTACAAAAAAAAAAAACCTCGAACAAGATTCGAATACTAAACAAAAAAAGGTCAAATTAGCCTATACTATATTTGCTGTGCAACAAGACACCCGATTTAAAAAAATGCCTTCATTCTACCTGCCATCTATGCGCCATCTTCCCTACTACTTTTTGAATTCCCCCCACTCTTAAAGAAGAAAGAGAAGCCATCAGTTGGCTTTTGGCGCGCCAGTCTTTCACTTCATACTCGCGTTTTTTATTAAAAGTTTT
The DNA here is from genome assembly GCA_023213315.1 of Euborellia annulipes. NCBI lineage: Eukaryota > Metazoa > Arthropoda > Insecta > Dermaptera > Anisolabididae > Euborellia > Euborellia annulipes. Next base: position 33,628 of record JAKCPI010030120.1, on the reverse strand, counting down.
CTTTTATTTTGTGATTATTAGTGCTCATCAGTGTTTTAATTAGTGCACTTGGATAATGGATTATTAATTTTAATGGTCGTCAACCTTCGTCGGCTTAGTCTCACACTGCGGGGTCGACTCAGAATTATTATTAATGGTAGGCCCTATTTATAATATTTAATTAAGATTTTGTCTCACTCTCTCTATTCTCTTGTAAAATTGTGTATCCTAAAATTTTCTACCATATAAATTTGTATTTGATAAAAATCCTATTTCTTATTTTTTATTATATAAATGTCTTATATCATTTTAATAATTCCTTATTAAAATAGATTTCTAACAATATCCATTTTACTTGGAACCAAGGTATTCTTGGAACTTGAATGTCGCGAGCATAAGAGAATCAAATCATACAACAAGCTTGTTCTTAGTTAGTTCGAACTCTCGCCGCTTGGTTTTCCTCAATATGAGATGATATCAAAGTGTCTTTGCTATTTTTAATACTCCAAAATTTATAATTCATCTTTTCTTAAAATTAATTTATATATTGAAAGGTATTAATATATTTTAATTTTGTTTGTTTTTTGGTAGGCAGTTATAATTGGGTAAAATTAATAGTTGATGATTAGAAATCTAATTTTCCTATTATTTTTCTACACCAAATTTTTTCATATCAATCCGAGTCAGTGGCGAATTCAGGGGGGGGGGAGGCAAAGCTTTCTCCAAAACAAAAAAATACTTAATGTTTTCCTTAATAAAAAAATAATTCTATTTATTGGCGTTCTAAGAAATAGGCTATAAGAATAAATTTTTTTTTTTATATTATTTTATTATCTCTCATAAATTCTAAAATCTAAAAAAAAACTTATAAATAATGGAAAAAATCTTTAATATTATATGCTTCTTGTCAAATCTTATTTATAACAAAAAAATTTCAATTATTTCAAAATGAAAATAATTTCAGCATTTTCAAATTTAACGTTGGTTCTTTTATTTTCCCTTACTAAAATTTTATTAGGGTAATTCATATTGAGGCGGCCAATTGAGAAGGTTGAGAATGATTCAATTTTATTTTATTTGTTTTTACTTTCTCTTACCTATATGTAAATGTTATTATACATATATACCTGGCATATAGAGAGAAAGTATTGTATTCATGTCAAAAATTCAATGTCGAGATTTTGATGGATATACACGTTTTGAGGTCCCTTCAATCCAAAAAATCTGGTGTGACTGGCGCACAGCACACAACTTTCTCTTACCTTAGGTAATCGAAAGTTGTGTTCTGTGCTTGTCACACCAGATTTTTTGTGTCGACATGTATTTAGTTTCCGACAGTAGGGTACGATTGAATTCAAGAAGTAAAATTTTTTTTTTTTTTTTTAACAAAAACATTCACACTTTTTTCTCATTCACACACACACATTCACACAGTCTTTTCGGCAACTCAGGCCATATAAGACTTTTGACGATAACCGTTGTGATTAATATATCTATTGGGGTTCAGGCATTTCTATTTAAGCCATCTGGTATCCAAATGGCTTAAATAAAATCATCGGACTGCCTGGGTCCGAACCCGCGACGGTTGGTATAGGAGGTAGGCACGCTACCTACAGAAGTAAAATTTATAAGTATGGGAAAATATTTATATTTTGTTACCATGGCAACCATTTCTCCTTTGATTATTATGTTGTGATTTTCCAAGCTGCTTGTTCAAGGAAATAGACAAGTTTCAAAGAAACGATTGCTGCTTCTCACTTTATGAGTTATTAATTTGTTTTGATCTCTTGATTAAAATTTGACAGATGGTATCTTAATATAGGACCTATTTATCGATTATTTGGTATTTTCTATTTAAAAATATTGTGCCAAATAATATATTCTAGTCATTACTCTCTTTTAATTCAGCTTGAAATCAGGGGCGCATACAGAAATGCGGAATTTTTTTTCTCCCTCCGTGAAAATAAATCATTTTACCTTTTTTTTGGGAGACGAAATTTTTTCCGCCCTAGGGTAAATTTTCCGCACTTTTTCAAACAAAAAAAATCTGGTGTGACTGGCGCACAGCACACAACTTTCTCTTACCTTCGGTAATCGAAAGTTGTGTACTGTGCTTGTCACACTAGATTTTTTGTGTCCACATGTATTTAGTTTCCGACAGTACGGTACATTCGATTTTCAAGATGTAAAATTTATATGTGAAAATATCTAACAAGTTATATTTTGTTACCATCTCCTATCTTTTCTATAGAGTTCAAGAGTAAAGTGGTCTTCAGAAGATGTCAATGACAAAATGAAAATATACATTTCAAAGAGCATCTAAAAAATAATTGATTTTTGAATTAAAAAAAAAAAAATCGTTGGAGCGAATTTAGAGAAAATCGAAAAAAAAACTGAAAAAGTGCATCAGTAACGTACTAGTACTCTTTGGTCGATTTTGTTCAAAAGCTTCGTGTCACGTCCCATGGGGGTGCCTAACTTAAATATAAAATTTCATCCTACTAGCTCTTTTCGTTCTAGAGATATTTTGTTCACAGACAGACAGACCATGTCACGAAAACCACTTTTTTGGATGCAGGGGACCTCAATACGTGTATATCCATCAAAATATCGACATCGAATTTTTGACATGAATCCAATACTTTCTCTCTATATATATTAACATATATAGAGGTAAGAGAAAGTAATATACATGTTGGCTATACACCAGTGTATATCTAAGTCGATTTGAAAAATTTCGGGGGGAACGGGCCTCCTTGGCACCCCCTTATACCATGGTATACCCCCTGTAGGCTGTATACACGTATATGTGTAAATGGATTTGAGAAATTTCAGGAGGGGGGGCGGGCCCCCTCGGTGGGGATTTTTGTTTGGTTGTTTTCTTTTATACTTATTAATAATATACTTATATAATATCGAGTTTCTTCATAAGTTATTTAAAAACAATATTTCAAGTTAGTTGAACTTTAAATAATATAAGTATTTTTTCTCTCTTATAAACTTTTTCTTATGACCTCACACATATGCTTTTATAGATTTAATCAAACCGGAGCCTTATCGTCCAATGAACCTCTGATATCAATATTTAGGAAGTAGATGTGTGCAAAAAAAAATAATAATGTTTATCAACAAGGTTAATTAAATAATCGTTTTAAAGCTATTTGATAAAAAATCTGGTGTGACAAGTCGCACAGGACACTTGTTAGGATGTCAAACAGGGCTGCCTGCCACAATCACCACTAAAATATTACTTTCAATGAAAAATTACTAGGGAAGGTATAAAAAGATTTCTTTATCCCATTCTAATACTACAGGTGAAAATTATGAGATTTTTTTTTTGTTGATTTTCTTGTCAATTTGGGTGAGGAGAGAGCTCAACATTTGGTTACCATAAAGCGTCGGGCTATTTGAAAGGCATATTTTTTGCTCCAATATTTTCACCCGAAAATATCCTTCCCTCTTAGTCGTAAAAATTTATTTTAAGAGCGATTTAAATAATAAACTATCGATTTATTTATGTCCTCAACTTTCACTCTATAATAATATATGTTTTTTTATTTAAAGGAATCTTTCAATTTAGGGAGGGTTGTTTTTTCATTTGAGAGAATGGAGAAAGTTGGGATCTTAGTATACAAAACTTTGAAAAACTGATAAATTATGTTTTATTTCACTATCTCTCTGATATTATTTATAAATGAAAAAATATGGTGTGACTGATCACACAGCACACAACTTTCTCCTGTTATGGCACCAGATTTTTTTGTGTCGACATTTATTTAGTTTCTGCCTAAAGATGTAAAATTTATAAACGGGGAAATTGTTTATACTGTATTTTGTTACTATGAAAACCATTTCTCCCATCTTTACTATGAAGTACAAGAGTAAAATGGTCTTCAAAAAAGTACATCAGTAAAGTAATACTCTTTGGCCGATTCTATTTAAAAGCTGATTTTCACGACTCAGTGGGGTCCGTAACTTTTGCTCAGGGGCCCACATCTTGTGGGTACGTGGATGGCGACCACGAGCTGCCCGAGCTGGGACAGGCAGTCCTTTAGTTCTTTGTATGTCTGTCTCTTCCTTCCTCTTTTCAACAGGAGTCAGACCGTGCGACGGGCCGGCCTGTCCTATTTTTTCCTGTCGCAAAAACGCATGATAGGGTTGGAGGGAAAAAGGGAGGTCTGCTAACCCCGCATCGCGGGAATAAGGCGAGGACAGAAGAGTGGGATCTCTAACTAAAATATAAAATTTCAACCTCGTAGCTCATTTCTTTCATACTTTATTTTGATCACAGACATACCATTTTACGGGACCCACCTTTTTATTTTCTCTTACCTATGTATATTATATCTTTATATATATAATTCTTCTTACTGTGTATGTACTGAACTCCTCCTAAACAACTAAACGCAGCCCCCTGCTAGACAAGCCCCCCAAGCGGCTTTCGTCTAGTATATAATATATACATATATAGAAAGTATTGGATTCATGTCAAAAATTCGATGTCGAGATTTTGATGGATATACACGTTTTGAGGTCCCCTGAATAAAAAAAGTGGTTTTCGCGACATCGACTGTCTGGGTATGTCTGTGGGTGTGTGTGTGTGTGTGTGTGTGTCTGCCTGTCTGTGAACAAAATATCTCAAGAAAGAAAAGAGCTATGAGGTTGAAATTTTATATTTAAATTACGATTAGAACTTTTGCTGAATCATTTACATATAGAAGGCACCGGAGAATAAAACCAACATCTAGTGGACGCCTTGAAGTGAGAGGAGTCCACTAGCTGCTGGTTTTATTCTCCTGTTCCTTCTATTTTATATTTAAGTTAGGTACCCCCTGGCACGTGACATGAAGCTTTTGAAAATAATTTGCCAAAGAGTACTAGTACATTACTGATGTAATTTTTCATGGTAAGAAAATATAAATATTTTCCCATGTTTATAAATTTTACATCTTGAATTCTAATATGTCGGCGGAAACTAAATATATGTCGACACAGAAAATCTGGTGTGACAAGCACAGAACACAACTTTCGATTACCGAAGCTAATAGAAAGTTGTGCGCTCTGCGACCAGTCACACCAGATTTTTATATCATTTGGTTCTTCTATTTTATATATAGATTCAGAAAAATTAAAAATAGATAAGACAGATAATAGAGTGTAAAAAACAATTGATAGCTGATGTCTTGCTATTGAATTATTATAATCAGATAGAAAAAAAAAGAAGGCTGATCGCGGAAGGAAGGTGCAGAGTACAGCAACGGCGGGGTGGTATGACATTAAGCGCATGCGCTTGAGGGGAAACCAACGCTCCATTCACACAACCCACTCGCGTAGTAAACGCCATGGTGGGAGGAAATGGAGGGGGAGGGGCGCGAGTGTTCACCCCAAGGGTCGCTGACCAAAACATCGCCCTCCCCCTCCGGGCTCTCTCCCCCTCCTTTCTTGCCTCCTCACTCGTTCTTGCTTTATGAACCAACTACTCATATAGATCCTCATAACCGCCTTTTTTTATTTATTAAATTTTATATGAATAAATAAAAATATATAACTTATATGTAGGAATATCATTGAATTAATAAAAGTGGTCAGATTGCTTGACCAAATTATATCATAGCATCATTCATTATTAAATAAAATATAATTAACTTTAATTAGAATATTGATTTTCTTTGAAAGTTAAACCTCGCTTAGCGAGGAAATGATTAATTCACATAACGAGCAAAACAAATTGTAAAAGAACGATTTGCTTAACGCGATGTTTCACATAACGAGTGGCGAGGAGAAGGGAAGTCCCGAATTGTGAGCATAATACACCACTATGTATAATGGGGAAACAACTCTATGGGGAGAATGTTATTATTTCGCTTTACGAGTATGGTTCTAAAACGAATTATGCTCTTTATGCGAGTTTCCACTGTACTTTCAGTAAGCAGTAGGGGCATTTGCCCCCCTCCCAAGGGCTCTGATTTTTATAAAATTTTATATTCTAAATAAAATATTTCAAAATATATCTACGAGTATATGAACGGTACAAAATTAAACAATTAATTAAATTAAATATCTTTTGGCCAAATTTGAGAACCAATTTGTAAGTAAATTAAAAAAAAAATAGTTTGCCCCCCTTAAGAAAAAAATTTACCCCCCTCCCTCCCCCCAAGTTGAAATGACGCCTCTATCAGTAATCATTCCTGATTACTGTAAATACTGTACTGTAAATAAGTTATCAGGAAATTATTATCCTCTTGTCTAGTTTTCGGTTCTTCAAAAGTAACTAAGTTATGCAGATTATCAGTATAATGAGTAATAGAGATCGAAATGTCGACGAAATAATATAACTTTTCTATTTCTGCTGGTTGCCATATTGATTTAGTTAGTATATGTTGCTTATGAAAAGATGAAAAAATAAAAATAATACTTAATTTCCATCAGTTCAAATTTAAATCAACAAATTAATTTTGAACTGCTCAAAACAAATATTTGAATTATTCTAATACTTCATCAGATAGTAAACAATGTGTTTTTGTTGAAAGAAATATTAATAGGAGAATGCCAAAATTTTAATTAATAAAAGCTTCATCGACGCAAAAAGAGAAAAAGATCTTAAAAATTGGCCCTAAAACAAAATTACTTCTATATAATTAGATATTATCTAATTATATAAATCTCCGTTTCGCGGCTTACCTACGCGATATATATAATATCTTAAATATTATATATAATAATTTCTTATTTAAAAATTACTTCTGCCTAATTTATTACTAATATTATCTTTTATTATGTCGACATTTCGGTGGCTAAGACCCTCTCATCAAAAGGGGTAAAAGTATTCTGTTTTCTATTTTCCTTTTTAGACATATTAAATAAATAATTTTTTGTTCCTCCAAAATTTTGTTTTGAACGTTTGAATTTTTATCTACCCTAAATCCAATAAACAAGATTTTATTATAATCAATAACAATTAAGCCTTCTACTAATATAAGTATAATAATCATCTGCCTCTTGTGCTAGGGGTCAAGAAATCGCATCCTTTCTCTAGTGGCAAACATATATTTCAATTTAATTGGCTATAGTGGCGTCGTTTCAACTTTTTCTTGGTGGGGGGGGCAAACTTTTTTTTATTAAAATTTACTTACAAATAGGTACTCAAATTTGGCAAACAATATTTAATTTAATTAATTGTTTAATTTTGTACAGTTTGTATACTCGTAGATATATTTTGAAATATTTTATTTAAGAATAATATAGAAGAGCCCTTGGAGGAGGGAGGGGGCAAATGCCCCAAATGACGCCACTAACGGGCTACCAATAATTTGAAATAGAGACGGGGGCCTAAATGAAATGCCGTAAATTAAAACCTTAAATAAATTAAAAAAGTATAATAATCTACCAAACTATTTAAAGTTTATTTATTTATTTATTTGGAATTCCTATTAGTCTCTTTCGAGAAAATAATTTAAAATATTTTTCTCATTCAATTAAAATTTTGTGATGAGATCTAAATAGATTGATGCTCTGAAAATTGGCCTCTTCATTTAGTTGATGCTTGGCTCTTTTCCATCTCTTTATAGTGAGTTGAAAAAAGTTCTCTTTGAAGTCATTTCACCTACATTTTATGTTCTTTATTTATTTATATTTGTTTAGTGGACTTTTGATGGTCATATGTCGTTAATTAACCGCTGACAAAATTTTCACTTGAAATTTCTTTGATAAATTTATAATTTCTATTCACAAATACTTCTTTCTTTTTGATATGTCAACTGCACCTGGCTTGACCGATTCACTCGTTATTCTCTTTCATTCGAGGGGTTTTTTAGATTAACAATAAAAGCCGCTATTGAAAGGGATTGCGAAACAGATTCTTTACGTTTAAATAAGCAATAACTTTGCAAAAAAAGAAAAAAACCGGACAAGACTGACAAGTCATAGAAGCTTTATGTTCTCACGGATTCAAAAGGAGAGAAATTGAGCGAACATTTCACATCGATGAAAATTAAATTTGTATTACTAAACAATTAAAAAGTCCTTTTGAATTAATAAACTATTAACTATAAAATAAAAATTTGAAATTTTAAATAAGAAACATTTTTAACAAAAAAAGAACAGAGAAGATAAAAAATTTCTCCCTAGAAGTGCCGAACTCAATGTGAAAAAAACTTTGGATACCCCTGGTATATATTAAGGAAATATGAAAATAAACTTCACTTGCAAAATCCATCCCCACCCCTTGATTTTTTAAAACGCATTTTAAGTACCGTTGGAATAATTTTGATGAAGCAGATGTATTCGAAGGACAAAAATGCAAGAGAAGGGATAAAAAAAGTCGCTTAATTTATTTACAAGTTAAAAAAATAACCACAGCGAACTTCCGTTTCAATTTGTACACCTGGACATGTCTGGAATCTGACTCCCACCCAAATACGCAGAAACAGGGAGGCAAATAAAACAACTAGGATGGCAAAATTTACTTTGGTGTCCATATGATTAATTTAATAATAATAATAATTTATTTAGACGTTCAGAATGAAGAGAATATAGGGTGAAAGGGTTGGGAAGTAGGAACAATAATTGATAACAAATTCAAATTCGATTACAATAAATTTATTTCTTTTCAAACAGTTCAAGCGCCCTCGGGGCTTGGTGTAGAGGTTAGCGTGCTAGCCTCGTATACCAAACGTCGCGGGTTCCGACCCTAGGCAGTCCGAGGATTTTATTTAAGCCAATTGGATACCAAATGGCTTAAATAAGAATGCCTGGACCCCATATATGTAAATTAAATCAATAACGGTTATCGTAAATGTCTTATATGGCCTGAGTTGCCGAAAAGACAGTGTGAATGTGAGTGTGAGTGTGAATGAGAAAAAAGTGTGAATGTTTAAAAAAAAAAAAAACAGTTCAAGCAGTCCTCAATAAATAAATTTACTGTAATTCTTTGAAGGAAAAGATGAAGGAATAGATGAAAAAAAGAACACTTTTCTTTCTTTGTTGTTGATCAATCTTTACTGATAACTGATATCCGCAAATTTATTAAATTTCGGCCCTTTTTGTGGCAATCATCAGGCTTACAAAAATACAAAAATACAAAGTATGAGAATTATACTACATTCATTCTGTTAAAATCAAATTATAATCAGTGGCGTCATTTTAACTTTTTTATGGGGGGGGGGGAATTTTTTTCTTGGTGTGCAACCATTTTTTTTTCTTAAAATTTACTTACAAATAAGCACTCAAATTTAGCCAAAAGATACTTAATTTAATTAATTGTTTAATTTTGTACAGTTTATATAGGCCTACTCGTAGATATATTTTGAAATATTTTATTTAGAATAATATAAAATTTTATAAAAATCAGAGCTCTTGGGGGAGGGGGGGCAAATGCCCTCCCCTGACCCCCCCCCCAATGACGCCACTGATTATAATCTTTTCTTATAAATTGTTAAATTCATAAACAACGATTATAATTTGATTTTAACCGAATGAATGTAGTATCAAACTTCTCTGAAAAGTATTTTACTTTTTTTTTTTTTATTTTTTTAAAACATTCACACTTTTTTCTCATTCATACTCACATTCACACACACATTCACACAGTCTTTTCGGCAACTTAGGCCATATAAGACTCTCGATAACCGTTTTTTATGAATTTATCTATATTAGGGTCCAGGTATTCTTATTTAAGCCATTTGGTATCCAATTGGCTTAAATAAAATCATCGGACTGCCTGGGGTCCGAACCCGCGATGTTTGGTATACGAGGTTAGCACGCTAACCTCTACGCCAAGCCCCGAGGGCTACTTTTTTTATGTTTCGCAATCCTGATAGGCTTTTTGTCGTCCTGATAGGCCCTATATTTAGCAAAAAAAATGCTCGCTTATTTGCCATCTGGATGTATAGCCTCTGGAAAATTTAAATTTGACTATTTCAAGGTGGGTAAGGCCACCCATAAAAAGCATTAAGCATTTGTTTAGTTTAGTATAATGTTTGTCTACTGATATATAAATGATATAATTTTTCCTTAGGCTTATATATAAAGCATATATTTAATTTTTTACGGGATGACGAAACATTAAAAAAAAAGTAAATTCCAGAGAAGTTAAATTGTCAGTCTTAACCAAGATCGCTAAATGCACCATATAGCCTATCTCGTATAGCTTGAATTTTTACCACAATTCGACAATATTTCATAAAATTTATTCATTTAGAAACGATAAGTTATCTTTTTTTAGATCTCACTTGAGAATGTCAAGGTTGTGGTTTTGAAAGTTTTTTTCAAAGCCAAATAATTTCTTTATCAGTATTTAAAAATTATTTTTAATAATCACGAAAAAAATACTTTTTTTTGGAACTTAATCACGTTTGACAAGATAACAATTTTTGAATTTCAAAATAATTAAAAAAAAACTTATATAATATTGAAGGCTCTAAATATTCAAGAATATTTTTCTAAAGCTCATTTCAATTTCCAGAGATAAAATTGATAAAAATCTCGACTAACTCATTTTAATAAATAATACTATTCAAAGTATTGTTAAATGCTTCTTTTTGTTAAGCGCCCTGTAACAAAAGCCTCTCTTTATCTCTCAAGAGAAGGTTGCATTTACACCAGTGAGAGACTAAAGGTGCTCCCAAGGAGATTTGTCTCTGTCCCTTTTTAACCCCTTTCTAATCTAGCCGATCTATTATCATAGAAACCAAAAGTGTTCAGTCTTTGAACTCACAATGACCCGAGAAAACTAATGTGATGTTTATTAGGGAGCTTCAAAACACATCAATAGTCATCATTTGTCAAAATAGTTATAAAAAATCTGGTGTAACTGGACGCACAGCACACAACTTTCTCTTACCTTCGGTAATCGAAAGTTGTGATCTGTGCTTTCACACCAGATTTTTTTTGTATCGAGATATATTTAGTTTCCGCCGATATATTAGAATTCAAGATGTAAAATTTATAAATATGGGAAAATATTTATATTTTGTTACCATGGCAACCATCTCCTATCTTTTCTATGAAGCACAAGACTGTGTTCAATTTAAAGCATGAAGGAATTGAGCTAGGAGGGTGAAATTTTATATTTAAGTTAGGCACGCCCCCCTCCCCCCCAGGGCGTGAAAATAAGCTTTTGAACAAATTCGGCCAAAAAGTACTAGTACTTTACTGATACACTTTTTTAGTTTTGTTCGATATTCTCAAAATTCGCCCCAACGATTTTGATTAAAATTCATAAATCAATTATTTTTTAGATGCTCTTTAAAAGTACTTCTCATTTTGCTCTCAAAACTGTTTGAAGACCACTTTACTCTTGTGCTTCATAGGAAAGATAGGAGAAATGGTTGCCATGGTAACAAAATATAAATATTTTGCCATGTTTATAAATTTTACATCTCGAATTTTAATATTTCGGCCGAAACTAAATAAATGTCGACACAAAAAATCTGATGTGACAAGCACAGAACACAACTTTCGATTACCAAAAGTTTTGTGCTGTGAGATTTTATTCCGGGGGATGAATTTTCTCCCCCAACCCCCTAAAAGATATATATATTTCGTTCAAAGTGAAATTTTTTTATACAAATTGTTTTAAATGTAGGCTATATTCTACTGCTCCCGAGGGGTCATTTTGAAAAAACAAACACCCTGACTGGCAATTGTTTGTTAATCCCTTCAAACTTTAAATATATTTGACCGAGGGCATGTCACACATAACACATTTTATCCATTTGTATAATTCAATAAAAAAAACGTTTTATATACAAAGATGTTATTTCTAAATACCAACAACATAAGATGTCTCTCTTATATGTATGTGTCAATCAAAATCGTACATTAGAAAAAAAAAGGTAATCTAATCATTTGCCTATTCGTACAGGAAATACACAAAAGCACTTTATTATAGTGCGAGGTCGATGCCCTGAACGATGCGTTTGCATCTCGGCGTACGATGCGCGGCCCTCCCTACTTTCTCCCTTTCTTTCCAATAAATCACGGCATTCTTTTTTACTTTCAATAAATATAATATCTATATAGATAGGCCTATACTTTGATTTTTTAGGAAAATAAGAAAAATTTATCAATATGAAAGAGTGCAAAAACCATTAATATTATAAATATTATTTCTGATTGAAATTAAACGTATTAATATTAATTCTTTTATTTTACATCGAACCTTCACTCTTCCAGAGAAGAGAGTCTCTACCCTGAGAAGAGAGAAAAGTTTTGCTAACTAAAAATTACAATTTCTGATTTAATACGTTATGGCACCCCTTGAGTTGGAACAATTCCATAGAGATGTGAATGTGCCTCTCTTTTTATTTGGCTTTTACTTTATACAGTCTATATTTAATTTATTATTATATTAACAAAATTGGAATCTACACTTTCAATACTGATTTTTTTTTTTATCCCAATCTATCGTAGCATATTTGATATTTGAACTTTATTCACTCTAAAAAGTCTAATTATCTACAAATAACCTTTTAATATAAAGTTGTGCTTATCATATCACTCTTTACTAGAGGGGGAATGTATTGTATTTCATTATTAATAATTAACAAATTATTATCTTAATTGCCTCATTAATTGATCCAATCACAAAACAGGAAGTGAAACTTTATTTTTCTACATTTTTCATGGATTTATCATGAATAATTTAGTAGTAAGGAATAAAGAAAAGAGCGATTGCAGCTACCTTTATTTATTAATAATAATTAATAATAAATAATAAACGTAACTACAATCGCTCTTTTCTTTATTCCTTACTCCAAGATCTACTCAGCTAACCACCTCACACTGAATAAATTTATATAAAACTTATGAATTAAAGTTATGCCATTTACAAAGGAGAAAATAAAAAAGGACTATTTTAGATTCAGAATATACCAAGACTTCAAAGATTATCGTTTTCCTTAAAAAAAAATAAATAATGACCTTTTCATCACATCAAAGAATGCATTAAATTGATTTTTGCTTCCCGGAAGATAGGTAACCTAAATGACCAACTCGTTCTTGAACTCTGTATAGAAATATAATAGTTAAATATTTCTAGAAATTGATAACTGAAGATGTGTTTAAATTAAGCTCTGATGTAATTAATCGAAAAATCATTTAGTCTTTAAAATTTCATAAAAGCAAAAAACAAACGAATTTATATATATAAATATATCATTAATTTGAATACCATACTCTAGTTATATTTTTTTTTAAAGTTTAATATTTTCACTCAGGGGCTCACGGGCTCACATCTTGTGATTTCCCGAGCTAAGAGTGTCATTCTGCCAGTTTCTTCCTTCCCTTTTCTCTCCAACAAACGACTGGATTGCTTGTTTATTTTTTTTTCTGTCGTATTCTCTTCTTTTTTTTTTAAACACACTTTTCCATTCACACTCACATTCACCCACACATATACACAGTCTTTTCGGCAACTCAGGCCATCTAAGACTTTTTACGATACCCGAAATATATCTATTGTGGGTCCAGGTATTCTTATTTAAGCCATTTGGTATCCAAAAATCATCGGACTGCCTGGGGTCCGAACCCTCGACCCTTGGTATACAAGGCAGGCGCACTACCAATTACACCAAGCCCGAGGGCCATATTCTCGTTAATATGCCTACCCCGAAATATGGGATTAATAAAAAAAAATAAGAAGAAAAATAAGTTTATATTTTCCCGAGCTAGAAAAATTATTGTAATATTTTGTCTCTGCACATAGAAACATTGAGTATCCGATTATTTAAAAATAATAAACTTTAAAAAAAATATAACTAGAATTATGGTATTCAAATTAATGATATAGTCTATAGAGTTAATATATAAATTCTTTTGTTTTTTGCATTTATGAAATTTTAAAGACTAAATTTTTCGATTAATTACACCAGAGTTTAATTTAAACCCATCTTCAGTTATCAATTTCTAGAAATATTTAACTATTATGCCTATATGGTGTTCAAGAACAGTTAATCATAAAATTCACAAGTGAGTTGGTCATTTGGGTTGCCAATCTTCCAGGGAGCAAACAAAAATCAATTTAATGTATTCTTTGATGTGATGAAAAGGTCATTATTTTTTTTAAATAAAATTCTCTTTACCTTTGCACTGGACCATTCTAAGAATTTATTTTTATTATTGATTATGATATGAGATTTGCGTTATGATTCGTCTTAGCCGTCGTCGTCTGTGACGACCGGCGTACAAATGTTTCATCGTCTCACTTGGAGCGATGCGATTGATCGTCTACCTCCCCTACTGGATTGCCACTCCTCCATCCCCACTTGTAGGTCGAAAATCCCCACCAGTAATGAGCCAGGCGCATTGGAGAGCGAACTAGGAGCGCGCTGCTCCGCGCCGCGCCGCCTAGAGGTCAACGACATCTTCGCTTCAAACGAAAGCCAACGGCCAACGCACATGGCAAGCACCGAGCGCTCAGCGAGCAGCGCTGTCTGTGTCTCCTGTCATATCGGACATGTGATCGTTCGTGTGTGGTGAAAAAAAATAAAAATAAAAAAAAAAAAACAAGACAAGTTCAAGTTGTTCTCTGTTGGTTGGTGTGCTGCAGCAGCTGTTTCGGTTCTAGGATATTCCCTTCGTCGGCCGCCAAAATGTGAGTTCATTTTACAATGTCATTGACCCTGAAGGTCGCTGTTGCCGTCTTGGATGAGGTAATCGGCAACGACGGGCTGACCCACACACCTCCTTCTTCGTCTTAGCTTACGCTATGTCCCGTTAGCTCTCTGAGCAGCCCCGCCCCTAAAATATTTACCAAACAACCGACTGGTTTCTTTCAATGTCAGAGCCAACTTTGTTTTCGTTATCATTATTAACTTCACTTTTCAATCCGGCGAACCGAGAGAGATAATGTAAACGAAAACTTTCACTACATACAAATAAAAACAAAAATACAATTAAAGAGAAAGGTAAAATTTAAAAATAAAATGAACCCTTTCAATAGAAGAAAAAAAATCGTGAGTTATCTCCCCTCGAATTTTTTGTTTACCTTAATTTCTTGAAAAACAAGATTTTAAAATTAATTTAATTTAATCATAATATTAAGAAAAATAAATTAAGAATTTCAATATATATATATAAAAAAAAAACTATTTATACTTACAGATGATTAATTTATTCCGATAGTTTTGAGACAGATCTATAATTTTATTTAGAATCACGTATCAAATTTAATCGATCCAGCTCATTTGGTTTTTATTATATTCACATACCCAGACACTTCCAAGGAAGTCTAAAAGATCGACAAGGTCGAATTTTATTACGATAAAAATTTAATTAAATATTAATATAAACTTTAAATTTCATTAAATGAAATACCTATTTTAATCAATGAGGGACAAAACAAATTATTTTCTTTGTTGGTCGGAAAATACTGTATACCAGAGGGATCAGATGCCATTCCAGAAATGACGAAGCTTCGAGCTTTTTTATATCTAAACTAAATAAAAACTTTTAGTTTTACGATAGAATAATATCAATTTTTAGTGGTAAGAAATTTGTTATTTAATATTTGTTAATTAGATGACCACCCTATTAAACGTTGAAAATGAAATAAAAATTATATAAACAAATATTTACTTACAATATAATGGAAGTTAGTTTTTTAAGTTTTTACTATGACCGAAAGGGGCTGAGGGATGGGAATGGTGTTATTTTGCCTTTCTCAAGATTTGATCTCGTCTTACAAATACATGGTACATTCGAGGGATTAGAGGAAGCTGTTTTCTTTCATTGAATTTTATTTTAGTTTTGATTTTTAATTTCACTTTCCTATATACGTTTATTATAGACAGAGAGAAATGCGATCGTGTCAAAAATTCGTTGATTTTGATGGAAATACACGTTTTAGTAACTCTGAGTCAAAAAAAGTTATTTTGCGTGTGTGTAGATTGAAATTTGATATTTAATTCGTAAATCAATTATTTTCACAAAATATACTTTATGATTTAAATTTTAACTTAGGATTTTAACATACCGGTAGCCTTCTATCGGAAAATAAATAAATCGCGACACAAAGAAATCTGATGTGACCGCAGTTCTGCGGTCAGATATACCAAATTATTTTTTAAATTTTTAAAATGATTTTTAAATCCCTCAAAATTTAAAATAATACACTTTTGTATTTGATAATATTTTTCAGCAACGATTAGTTTTTATTTTTACTCATCAAATATCATATAATGATTTGGATTTATCAACTTCCAAGCCGAATTTTTTTTATACATCATTTTACTAATTATTAAAAAAAATATTTTTAATTAATATAAATAAATGGGCGCTAACTAAGAGACAAAGAATAAAAAGTTGAAGAGTAAAGCAGCCAGATAGGGAGCCTCTATTAAATTAAACTTCTTTTCAGCAAAACGTTTCGGCCGATTTAATCATGCCATCTTCAGTTGCATTGGAATTTTTTAGAGTTGTTAACAGTCTGTTCATAAGCTCATTATCAATGTAAATAATTGCATATTATTCGAGTCTTAGCGAAGAGAATTTCGAAATGTCCTTAAATCGGCAGAAACGTTTTGCAGAAAAGGATTTTAATTTAATAGAGGCTCCCTACCTGGCTGCTTTCCTCTTCAACCCTTTATTTTTTAATTCTACACAGCCACTTTCTACATTAAAGAAAAAAAGGTTGATTAATCCTTCTACTTCTATTTAAAACTTTATACTGCTAATTATTATTGAGAAATATAAAATTTTTGAATAATTACAAAATTCTATTTACGCCTACATCTTTAGTATTATCTATAATACTTAATAAAAGTTTTTTCTATGATAAAATTAACGGACATGAAAAATTTTTAACCTAAACCAGATATACCATCAATTGCAATAGTATTGAGACTAAAGCCCGGTAGTTAGGCAGCCCAAATGGCACTCGCACACTAAAGCTTTCTTGTCTTTATGAGAAATACCTCTTTCAAAGCATTCAAGCGAACTTTAGTGTGCGGGTGCCATTTGGGCTGCCTAACTACCGGGCTTGTCAATACTATTACAATAGATGTTACATTAATGGGGTGAGGGAGGATATTGTACTCGTGGATACACAGCTTCAAGGATTATTCTCCTGTAACATTTTCTTTTCTCCTAATTCATGTGTTATTTATTTTTTATATTATTGATATTCTGTTATATCTTCCCAAATAAACAACACATCCACTTATGTAATTCAATTCTTTAAAATATTTATTGGTCTGTGTAAAGAGAGTAAGAAATCAAAGTGCGAGCTCTTTATAAATAAAAGCTCTATAATATATGGAAACGTTTAGGCTTTAATGAAATAAGGCTATCAAGACAGTGTAAATATGTATATAGAGTTGTCACAATCATTTGACTGATGATGACTTTATTTTATCAAAACAAATTTAAGATTTTATTTACATACAACTCATCGTTTAACTGCCTGTTCGTCTCTTTCTACAGTATATCATTTGAAACAGTCTGAATCTAAACGATTTTAAACCTCATTAAAAAGAACTAAAAGCAAATTGGATGTTAATTATTGAATATTAGGTAGATTCAATTCAAGAGACGAATATCTCACGGACAACACAAATTAGACTCTTTGGTGCTTGTTAATGAGGGTGTGGATTATCTCTCAAGTTTCTACACTATTGGCATTGCGGAATAATTTTAGCAAACCGAACTCGATGTAATGCAGAACTTATTTCGATTATCCTCTTGTCAACTCAGTGGTAATTGTGCTGGTAAAGGATATTTTTTTCTTGAAAATAGAAAATAATAAATTAATAATGAGGAGATTAACAACCGAAAGAAATTAAAGAAAAAAATATTTCTCTTTTTCCACTTTATTTCATACAAATGTTTCGGCCGATTTTTGCGGCCTTCATCAGGAGAGCTATAGGGGCACTTGGACTGGACTTCTGGCATACTGTTGAAGCGAACATTCGGATGACATGACATGGTTCAATAGTCATGCCATCCGAAGAATGTTCGTATCAACAGTATGTCAGTGGTCACGAGCCCCTCTACGCTCGAGGCAAACATAGCACATGTCCTGATGAGGGCCGGAAAAATCGGCCGAAACGTCGACATTTGTATAAAATAAAGCGGCAAAAGAGAAATATTTTTTCTTTATTTGCTTTCGGCTGCCTTAATCTCCTATTGTAATTATGTATTCAACCACTATTCCTGGAAATTAATCATTAGAAAATAATAAAATTTTTCCTCTATAATCACCGATATATAAATAAAGTTTTAATCATCTGTAATTGCATATAATAAAATGGACGTAGGCTCTATTTCAAATCATCCTTTTGTTGTTGTTTTTTTTTTTTTTTTTTGGAATGGGTGCATAAGGTCCGAAGACCTATAATGACCAATAGTCACATGCAGCCAGGAAGAAAATAATGTGGGTTTTTGACAGATTTTTTTTTATATTTCATTTATTTTCTAAATCTTTTCTAATATTCCATTTTACTAAATACTCATTTCTTGAAGATTATGACTAATACTAATTTCTAGATAATTATAATTTGATATCTAAACAAATAATTTCATAATCAATTGAAAATGTTTTTTTTTTTATCTTGAATTATTTTTTGAATAAAGATTTAAAAAAAAAAATCAACTCATTGATAAATTCTAAGTCATTCCTGTGAAAAGTTGACGCTGATGCGTCATGGTTATTTATTCTTAATGAATTTACTTATCCTAAGGTCACTACTAAACAAACTTCCCACAACTCATATATGAATATTCATTTATATCAAGTATTGTGATCGATTGAAATATCGGTTTTTTAAAAGGAACACTTTATCCAAAGGGGTTGAAGGAAACTCGCTCTTGAAAATTCACTATATTGTCAAAATCGTTAATATAGGAATTGAGTTACGGGATTGAAATTTTATATTTAAGTAATCCTCCTGGACCCTCAAAATAAACTTTTGAACAAAATCGTCCAAAAAGTTCTAGTACTTTACTGAACTACTTTTTCAGTTTTTTTCGAATTTCTCAAAATCGGCTCTAACGATTTTGATTAAAATTCATAAATCCTCTTTAAAATGTATATTCTCATTTTGCCCTGAAAATTGTTTGAAGTACACTTTGATGATGTAATTCAGTTTTTTTTTTTTAATTCACTTTCCGGCTCTTCCTTATCTAGAGCCAATGTTAAATCCCTATGAGATTTGCATGTAAATTTCATTTCAAAAGAGCAGAACTTTTTACATACCGGTATTAAAAAAAATTCTAATTCTTATAAAATTTTATACATGTATTTATTTACGATTCCCTATTATATATAAAATATCCAAATATGAGATTAAAATTTTGAAAAATACCTTGCTGTGCGACCAGTCAGTTTATAATATACTTTTTATCATTTTCCCGATAGTCCTCTTGAAAGATGTAGGAATTATAATAAACAAATGTATTTGACTGATAAGCATGAATTAAGTAATCTATTTGTTCTCAGCTGTTTTAAAACATGATGATGACACTTTGTGCACAAGTGTGGAGAGAAAATTTAGTAGACTATAATGAATTTCATACTCAAATATCTACTTCATAAGTGAATATCTTTCTTTTGTTAATAAATAATTTCTCTTAATTTGATAATGGAGCATAATAAATATGACAATCAATTATATTTAGACTTAAAAGCCCCGAAAACTAGGTCCATGAATGAATTATATAACGTCAAACGAGAAGTTGTAAATATGCGCACCTCTGCCTTGTTTTCGTTTTTCGCCGAGGTCGTTGCTCTTTCTCTCTTCTCTCTCTCTCCTTTCCTCTTCCTAATTCTGCCAATGGACCAATTTATAATAAGAATCCCCTACCAAGCGGAGAGAGGAAGAAATGTTGATTTAGTGAAATATCGATAGAATATGATTTACGTTTCGTGTTTGGATTCGATGCCCGTCCCCCTTGAGCAAATAACGTTAAATCCGAGAGTGTATTTAAGAAATATTTACTATGATTTATTATTTATAGTAGCAGTGGCATTAGGAGCTTGGACCCTCACCTTTTGTGATTCAATAATGCTTTATAAATTGAAAATATTTTTTTTTTTTAATGAAAATCCTAAGGAACTTTTCAGCCAGGAAATTAAATAAAAAATTCTTTTATTTGATTTTTTATTCGCCGACATTTCGGTCTACAATCACGACCTTCATCAGGGCAAATATTCTTATACACGATCTTAGGTATTTTAATGTCTATTACATAATTCTTTTCTATTTAATATATACAAAAAATTTGTATTTACTTGCTCGCTGTTTGATTTAATGATCATTGAATCAGAGCAGGGACTCCGAGCAAGCAAGTAAATACAAATTGTTTGTACATATTAAATAGAAAGGAAATTGTATATGATTGCAATAGACATTAAAATACCTAAGATGGTTTATATTTAACAATATTTGCCCTGATGAAGGTCGTCATTGGCGACCGAAATGACGGCGAATAAAAAATAAAATAAAATATTTTTTTATTTAATTTCCTGACTGCAAAGTCCTTCTGATCCTCATTAGTCACAAAACTTTACTTGATTATTTTAATTTAATGGCCAAAAAATTCCATTCTTATATTTGGAACTATTTGATTCTTTTACCTTTAATATAAACCTATATCATATAGGTATATAGTTTACACAAATTTTGAGACCTCCCATAAATTTTTAAATTGTTACGTTACTGGTAGGCCTATCTTATTTCGTCGCTTGTATCCAAATGGCTTAAATAAAATCATCGGACTGCCTGGGGTCCGAACCCGCGACTTTTGGTATACGAGGTTAGCACGCTAACCCCTACACCAAGCCCCGAGGGCCACGAGTGTATATAGAGAGCTTTTTATGAGGATTTCTTTGGTTTGGAATGAAATGACATTTATTTGATCTTTTTTTTTAAAGATTTTCTGTTTTCATTTTCACTTACTATTGCTATTTCTTTTTTTTTTAAGCTAATGCCCTATTCGCGATTCCATCCTTGCATATATTAGAAAATTAGTTCTTCGAAATTTAAGGAAATTTATGTATTTAATAAAAGCGTAGAAAATGAGAGGTGCAGCTAAGGTTTTTTTTTTATTTATTTATTTAATTCGCATGGCTGACGTTTCGGCTCTGTGTTTCAACCATCTTATCATTCCACCAAATTTATATCATCCATATTTTTATTTATTCAATTAAAATTTTCATAGCCCCTTAAACGATAAAAATATTATTTACGGTAACTTATTTACATTATTATGTTATCTGTAATGTTAGGCTTTTTGTAAAAAAATAGTGAGAATTCAAAACATAATCAAATTTATTTTACTCTCTTCTCAATCTTATTTTCCCACAAATTCAGTGGGTGGAGAATTCTCATCAGAAACCGGATTTTTTTCGGGGTGTAATTAAAATCCCAGATCCCCCAGAAAGGAAGTGGAAGAAGAGGGCTGGTGGCTGCTTTGAGATGCATTCCCAATTGGAATTCACACCTTTGTCATCTCATTTTCTGGTCCAGACCCCAGGAACCCTTTTAAAGATCCATACAACTTCCTCCTAGCAATCTCAATAAAATCCTTTATCGTCTACCCTAAAGACGGGGATTTTTATTCCTTATATAGCGCAGTCTCTTTGATAACACAACTTTAATATTCCTTTATTAAAAAATTTTAAAGTTATTTTTTAATAATTAATTAGAAGTTGATATTAGCAACGAAATGAAATAAAAAATTCAAAAGATAATCAAGCCTTAACAAATTATTAATATACATTTATATTGATTTAACATTGTGAAGATGTGGGGCAACTTTACAAGCTCCAAAAATAAGAAAAGGGATCTAACAATTTTTCACAAAATAATACAACACTGTCCGCTTAAGGCAGGGTTCGCCAAACTTTTTTGATAATCGATTTTCAGAATTTTTCGAAATCTCCATCGACCCCCCATGAAAGTAATTTTCTGTTAATTAAAATAAAACTATTAGATACTGTGTTTGTACATTTATTTTATGATTTTAAACATTTATTAAAGTAATACTACATGGTAAACAATAGTTTTATGAAAAATAATAAGTAATTATAAATAAGGCCCTATGTGTGTGATTTGCGTATTAAGAACTCTTTTTTTCTTCGACCCCTGCTTTTATTAAATGGGGTCTATATAGACCACTTTGTCGACCTCTGGCTTAAGGGGAGAAATCATTCGCGATGACTAGCCTTTATATCTCAGATCAATATTCATTTTTGTTCAATAAAATATATCCTAACACTAAGGATGACGTTTATCGAGTTCGAAACGTCGGCCCAATAAATAACTCCTAGATTTTAGGGTTTAAATATTAAATAACCTACAAATTCTTCGTATTCTGAAGTACGGCAATTAATTAATTAATTATTAATATTTCGCATTAGTATTTTTTATTAATAAAATTAAAATTAAAAAAAAAAAAAAAATTAAATTAAATTAGTCTATCTAATATCACTTTAAATTTGGGATTTATAGATTCAAATATGTAAATTTTCCTCCCACACTTTTTCTCTCTCTCTCTCTCTCTGCTTTCAACAGCGAATGACGTCAAAACCCCATCCATTTTATCATCCATCCCCACTCTCTTTCTCTCTGTCCTGGTCGAAATTTAATCCCAAAAACTGCCATGCTAAATTGTATTATAATTATATTTCAAAAAATGTGATGCTGTCAATTATTACCAAAGATATGATATATTTTTTTTTCTATGTAGGTATCCTATTTTTCAATAGATATCAAATTTTTAATCATTGATATGTTTGGAAATTTTAATTCGAAATGAGGGTTAATTAATTAAAACAAATTTTATTCTTAAATTACTTCTAAGTGAGCATAACGGTTTATGGCTGTGACAATATTTGCCCTGATGAAGGCCGTGATTGGCGACTGAAACGTCGGCGAATAAATATTTTTTATTTAATCTCCTGACTGCAAAGTATCTTCGGATCCTGATTGTTTCTAAGTATTCTTCTTCCGATATAGTTAAATTGATTAGTTTTTCTTAATTAGGAAAAAAGTCAAATAAATTTAGATATTTTGCCGATTCTTTAGGAATTTCGCGAAACACAGTAATTTCGAAAAAATTTTGAATTATTATTCACACATATTGGTTCGGAGTAGATGGAGAGATCGAAAAATTCCGAAAAATTATAGAATAAATTAATCAAAGAGTGAATTCAAAAAATCTAGTAATATCCTATCTAATAAATTTATTTATATAATTTTATTCATTCTTATATTCAAAAAAATGAAGCAATCGACAAATCATATTTAAGTTTTTGTAGATGATATAAGAAATAATTAAGTTGGAGGAGGGAAGAAAAAATACAAGAGGGGGGGTAGTGGTGATTCTAGTGGGGGAAGACCATTAAGAAGCGCCTGAGTCTCTTTGAATGGAGGGGAAATACTCCCCGGGCGTTGACCCTCGTCCCCCTGGCCCGGGGGTGGAAAATCGATTCACATGTAAACACACGGGGCGCAGACAGACTAAAAACCATGCAACCCACACACGCATTCACGCACTCACGCAAGAAAAACCCCCACAGGATTTCATACGTTTTTATTTTATAAAATAATTCAGAATTAATATTTATATCATGTTTCGATGATCCTCAGACAAAAAAAATCTTCACACCCACATTTAGTAAATGTTAAAGAACTCTTGGCACTCATATGTTAAATTGTTTTCACTTTCTCTTACCTATATATGATATATATTGAAAGCAAGTATTGGTTTCATGTCAAAAATTCGATGATGATGGACATACATGTTTTGAGGTCCTCGGAGTTCAAAAAAGTGGGTCCCTCGAAATGGTCTGTCAGTCTGTGTGTTCAATTTAAGCCATAAATGAATTGAGCGACGAGTTTGAAATTTTATATTTAAGTTAGGCACCCCCTGGGGCGTGAAAATTAGCTTTTAATCAAATCGGCCAAAAAGTATTTTTCTAATTTACTTTTTCAATTTTTTTTTCTATTTTCTCCAAATTGGCTCTAACGATTTTGATTGAAATTAAAAAATCAATTATATTTTTAGAAACATATATCGACGTTATAATTAGTAAAGTGCCTAACTCCATTTTTGTTTATTTTTCAGGAGAGCCAAAAAACATTGCATTGCCATTGTTAGAGCCACTGTTAAACACTTTTCGTGCGCCAACTTTTCGAACTGAAAAATTTGAATTACGCTCTTACCCAGTTCAGGGCATAAGGAGAATGATATTTTTCAACAGAAAATACAAAAAAATGATTTTCGAAAAAAATGGAGTTAAAGACACTTTTCTATTGAGAGGGTCGATATTCTCATTTTCCCTTTGAAATCTTTTGTAGCCCACTTTACTCTTGTATTTCATAGGAAAGATAGGAGAAATGTTTGCCATGGCAACAAAGTATAAATATTTTCACATGTTTACATCTTGAATTCTATCTAAAGTAGTGCATATTGTCTACCTCCTATACCAAACGTCCCGGGTTCGGACTCAGGCAGTCCGATGATTTTATTTAAGCCATTTGGATACCAGATGGCTTAAATAGAAATGCCTGACCCCACAATAGATATATTCAATACAACGGTTATCGTCTAAAGTCTTAAATGGCCTAAGTTGCCGAAAAGACTGTGTGAATGAGTGTGTGAGTGTGAGTGTGAATGAGAAAAAAGTGTGGATGTTTTTTTTTTTTTATAGTGCATATTGTCGGAAACTAAATATATGTTCACACAAAAAATCTGATGTGACAAGCACTCTTACCGAAGGTAAGAGAAAGTTGTGTGCTGTGCGACCAGTCACACCAGATTTTTATTATTAATTTAAAAACTGCATGATGAAACTATGAAGTATTTAAATGAAAAATCTATTGTGAGGTGCACTCACCCAGGACTGTAGTAGATATAAATATTACCTCATTCACTACTTCCGAAAATCTATTAAGTTTTGTAAATACTTATTACCATTTTTTTATGGCTTA
This sequence comes from Euborellia annulipes, assembly GCA_023213315.1. NCBI lineage: Eukaryota > Metazoa > Arthropoda > Insecta > Dermaptera > Anisolabididae > Euborellia > Euborellia annulipes. The sequence continues at coordinate 8,717 of JAKCPI010030120.1, read as the reverse complement.
TAATTTAAATAAATATACCAGCTTCTGGAAATTTAAAGATTCATTTTATTTCAGGCATTACGTTACATTTTGATATAACAAAAAGCAAAGATATCTAGCTTCATTTGTTAACTAAAATACAGACCGTAACATTCACAAATTGATATTATCTATGAAATGTTTTAATCATGGAAACCATTTTTTTTAATTAATTTTTTCCTATTTGACTTTTTAATTAAACTTTTAAGTTTAATCAAATCTGTTCTCCGCCTTTTTTTTATATATGGAGTGTAAACCATACGCAAAGTACATAAACGTACCAATTTCGGCCTCGAATCCTTAATAAAAAGTGACCAAAATGACGCGTAATTTTTAGCATCAGGACAGGTTCTTTTACGTCAAGGACGTCTGGAAATGTCTGGAGGGTCGCAACAAATTTGCACTTGTTTGTCTGCCAAGCTCAGATTAAATGTTTTAGAGCCTCACTGTCTCTTCTTATATCTTCTCTCTGGCTGGAATGAAACAAAAACCTCTCAGACAAACATAATTGCTTCTTTGTTTTGCTTTTTTTTTCCTATAAGGAATTTTGTTTATAAAGCTTGTTAAATTTATACTATCCAAAAATATTTTGTTGTGATTTCTTTGTTTGATTTAACTAAAAAATAATACTTAATCACTCTGCATCTTCTCTTAAACATAAAAACACTTATTTTATAGTGTCAAGTTAAGTCTATGTATAAAGAAAGTAGTACTTAAAAAAAATAACGAAGAAGAAGGAGATTTATTTTTGAAAAATGTTAAGAAAAACTACAAATATTTAATAGACTAGAGCGAGTGAGGAATTATTTATTTTTTTATTTTTATAGAATCACTAATTAAATATGGAAAGAGGTAGAGCTTCTGGTGCCAAAGGTCAAGGATTCGGATCCCGCCCCGGGCGAGAAATTTATTTCTATTGAATTGGATACCAATCAAATGATAGGAGCGAGGACAAAATAGCCGAAAAAGGCCTAATTAAAAAAAAGTAAACAAAAAATATGGAAAGAATTTTTTCGTCCCTCCTCTCTCCCCTAAGAAATAAATTTTTTAAATACGTAAATTAAAGGATTTTGTTTTATATCTATTTTAATAATAATCATTGTCACACCAGATTTTTTGCGTCGACATATATTTAGTTTCCGACAGTACGGTACTTTCAAAATGTTTTTTTTTTTTAACACTCACACTTTTTTCCCATTCACACTCACATCCCACACACACACAGTATTTTCGGCAACTTAGGACTACTCTTTTTTAATTTTTTTGGGTTTTATTTAAGCTATTTGGTATCCAAATAGCTTAAATAAAATCATCGGACTGCCTGGGATTCGAACCCCTCGACCCTTGATTGGTATACAAGGCACTTTCAAAATGTAAAATTTATAAGTATGGGAAAATATTTATATTTTGTTACCATAACAACCATTTCTCCTATCTTTCCTATGAAGTACAAGAGTAAAGTGGTCTTCAGAAGATTTCAATGGCAAAATAATAATATACTTTTTAAAGAGTATCTAAAAAATAATTGATTTTAGAATTTTAATCAAAATCGTTAGAGCGAATTTTGAGAAAATTGAAAAAAAAAAAAAAAAAACTGAAAAAATACATCAGTGAAGTACTAGTACTCTTTGGCCGATTTTGTTTAAAAGCTTATTTTCACATCTAACTTAAATATAAAATTTCAACCTCCTAGGTCAATTCCTTCATGCTTTAAATTTAACACAGACAGACAGACGACACCAAGTTGCAAAAATCAGTTTTTTAGATTCCGGGGACCTAAAAACTTCTATATCCATCAAAATTTCGACATCGAATTTTTGACATGAAACCAATATTTTCTCTCTATATACATTAATATAAATAGGTAAGAGAAAGTAAAGATCATATCCATATAATTATTCCCTTTAAAATATAGTTAATAATAATATATCATTTCAATGGCATTTAAAAATATTTAAGACAATCATTTATACACTTCCTAAGTTGTGATGATAATAAACCTCAACATAGGTAACTTTTATTATTTTCAAATTACTTTTTGGCCTCGTAAAATCTCTGAGCCGAAAGCAAACTTTTAAATCCACTTTCTTTATCGCAAATTAATATCCATACGTTTAAACATAAAACACTATAAATGTTTTAACACTTTTATTTTATCTATGACTTAAGATCTCGTACCGTGTAACTTTTACATTTTTTATTAGGCCCGGGATGAAATTAATAAGCTGGCTTTGACTACAAGATTTACTGATTTTAAAAGGAAATAAATAATATAAAAATTAATAGAGGCTTTCACTTGATCAAGTAATCGTTTTCCGATGAAAATAAATGATTATTTTTACTATTTATTGCAATTACAATCGAGTAATTCATATTCACCATTCACCAATTCATTAGTTGTAAACTCACCAGTGATCAATTATAATAATGGGCTATGAATACGTATTTCTCAAGAGTAGTTGTTGACTAAATCAATATCTAAATATTAATATAATCACATTATTATCTAATTCAAGCATATACCGTATAAGATAATTAAATATCAATTTCTATGAAAATTCTTAAACAAACAGGATAGTTTAATAAATGATAACTTTGATTAATTTTTACTTTCTCTTACCTCTATATATGTTAATATATATAGAGAGAAAGTATTGGATTCATGTCAAAAATTCGATGTCGAAAGTGGTTTTCGCGACATGGTCTGTCTGTCTGTCTGGGTTCAATTTAAAGCATGAAGGAATTGAGCCGCGAGGTTGGAATTTTATATTCAAATTCAGTACCCCCCTGAGGCGTGAAAATAAGCTTTTGATCAAAATCGATCAAAGAGTACTTATACTTTACTGATGTACGTTTTCATTTTTTTCGATTTTTTCAAAATTCGTTCCAACGATTTTGATTAAAATTCAAAAATCATTTATTTTTTTGATGCTCTTTAATATTATATTCTCATTTTCTTCTCAAAATTGTTTGAACCACACTTTACTTTTATACTTCATAGGAAAGAAAGAAGAAATGGTTGCCATGGTAACAAAATATATTCTCCATGTTTATAAATTTTATATCTTGAATTCTAATAATATATCGGCGAAAACTATATATATGTTGACACAAAAAATCTGATGTGACAAGCACAGTACACAACTTTCTTACCAAAGGTAAGAGAAAGTTGTGTGCTGTGGGACCAGTCACACCAGATTTTCAAAAAATAAAATAAATACACCTCTATTAGAGATTTGACCTCTCCATCTCCCCGGGCCAGGTACACCACTGATCGCTTGGTATTCAATTGAATTAAATACCGTACATTTCATTAGACTGCTTGGAATCCGAATCCAAATTCCCTAAAACTTAGTAATTGTAATGAAAGAAAAAACAATAAAAAGCATCTATCTACACTTTGATATAAAGAAAATTCTATTTTTTAAAAATAATTTATTTATGCATGAGATAATATTCATTAAAGAGAAAGAGAGAGAGAGTTAGAGAGTGTAGGCGGGGGGGGGGGGAGAGAGTCCTCGAGCGCCAAGGTTCTCTGGTTGCTCAGCTACCGGGCGTCAATAAATTCATTCTCCATCCTCCTCGTTGTTTGTTTCAACTAAAGATAATCATATTTATTGATCGTTTATCAGAGAAAACTCCACTTCTAGAAGCAAAACTGTTGAGTCGACAACATTTCTCTATTTATATACTTTTGCTGACTTTTCTTTCACTTTGATTCCATGTATATACTATATAAAAATATAAATTCAATAAACCAACCATGGATTCATATAAAATATGTGATAAATTAACATTTATCATTCTGTTTACTTTATTTTCGAGATTAATTTTCATTTATTTTTTTTATTTTTTTTTACTTTTTTTTTACCTATATATGTAATTTAGTTGTATCTATAGATGAGTAGGAAAAAAGAATAGCAGCTATTGTATATTTCATTTATTAAGACCCACTAAAATGACGTTTCGGTCCTGATAAGCTTGGGGGCTGTCAATATAGGCACGTAAATAAATATTAAATTATATATAGTATGAACATATAATATAAGTTAGCTAATTTATAATGATTTTATAAATTTAATATGTATTAATAATTTCAATAATTATAACATTAATTTTACAAAATTATGATAAATAGCTTACTTATTTGTTCATACTATATAATTGAATATTTGTTCACGTTCCTATGTTGACAGCCTACAAGCTCTGAAGGTGGCCTTATCAGGACCGAAACGTCATTTTAGTGGGCCTTAATAAATGAAATATACAATAGCTACTATTCTTTTTACTTACTCATCAACTATTCCAGCTATAATTTTTTCGATTTTCTCAAAATTCACTCCAACGATTTTGATTAAAATTCATAATTCAATTATTTTTTAGATTAAAATGTATATTCTCATTTTACCATTGAAATCTTTTGAAGCACAATTTACTCTTGTACTTCATTGGAAAGATAGGAGAAATGGTTGCCATGGTAACAAAATATAAATATTTTTCCATGTTTATAAATTTTACATCGCCCCCGGGTGTGGCATAGTAGGTAGCGTGCCTACCTCCTATGCCAAACGTCGCGGGTTCGGACCCAGGCAGTCCGATGATTTTATTTAAGCCATTTGGATACCAGATGGCTTAAATAGAAATGCCTGAACCCACAATAGATAATATATATTACAACGGTTATCGTCAAAGTCTTAAATGGCCTAAGTTGCCGAAAAGACTGTGTGAATGTGTGTGTGAGGGATGAGAAAAAAGTGTGAATGTTAAAAAAAAAAAAAATTTTACATCATGAATTCCAAATGTACCGTACTGTCGGAAATATGTGTCGACTCAAAAAATCTGGTGTGACAGGCACAGAACACAACTTTCTCTTACCAAAGGTATACCAGATTTTTTACTAGTCACACCAGATTTTTTTACTAACAATCATGACTAGAGGTTATCTCTTAAAATCTAGAATAAATAGGGAATCAGTCTAATTAAAATTACAAAACATTTAGGAGACATTTTTTATTTTCTAAGCAGACATTTACGCTTTATATTAATTTATAGTATAGGGTACGTAGATGCAATAGATTATTGGTCACTAGTCTTTGTTTTGTTGTCTATTTTATTTTTCAAAATAGCACAAGGTGATATCCTCGTTATTTTTGTTCCTTTTAGTCATTTAGTAGAGTCAAAAAAGAGGAAATGAGTTGCCACTATTCAATATTTCCTATAGATTGGTGTCAGCTCCATAATAAAACTGGATTTTTTTTTGCAAAAGGAAAGAGGAATAGTGGAGGAAGTTGAATCTAATCGAAAGGGAAACCAAACTGAGCTTTTAAGAGAAAGTTAACTGAATGCATCGTATAACTTCGCTACGTAAACTCGTTCCTTTCGTTAATTCTCTGTAGGTCAAGGCGCTGGTGCAGCTACGCAGTTGGCCGATTGCGATGAGATGCATTTGCACTCGAAACTCGACATATTTATTTATTATTCCTCAATTCTTACTTGGTTATTTATCTTATCTTGCTAATCCATCAACTAACCTAGATTTTAATTCATTCTATTCTGAATAAATACAAAAATAAATAAATTTTTTCCTTTTGAGGTCACAAAAAATTTGCAGTTAACGATATAATGCATTAATTCAAAATAATAATTTCCTTTTTCACTTTATACGATGCATCGAAAATATTCTCTACCTGGTACCGGTAGGATTTCAATAGAATATAAATGATTGATTAATCCATTCACTTTTTATTAACAAAAATATTTATTAAATTTAACAAAATAAAAATATAGACTATTCTTTTTTTCCCTAATGCACAAATTTATATTATATATGGTAAATAGGTCTATACTCTGATTTTTCTAAAATTTATTAAATGCCCATTTTTAACAGGAGCAGGAAAATGTAGGCAGCCAAAGAAAGCTGCTTACTTCCTCCTGCTCCTGTTGATTATCCCCAGCCATAGAATTTCTTCTTTTCAAAATACCCATTTTTATATTCTGGTCTATTTTGAAATTCCACAAACTATAAAATTCTTAAGGCCAAAATATACTTTATCTCTTCAAGCTACCTCTGTCTTCTACTCAGTCTGTCTTTCTAAAATACTATACAATTCAAGAGCGACCCGGGGAAAAAATAATTGAGATTTCTTTTTATCTAAAAATTTAAAAATTTATTAAAAAGGAAACAAATAATAAAATATTGAAACAATCAGTAAAATAATTTTCGAATAGCAATCGGAACATTATTTGGATGAATATATTATTACTTAATTAATTAATTTTTTTTTTCTTAAAAAACTCTCACACTTTTTTCTCATTCACACTCAACACTCACACATACATTCACCCTGTCTTTTCGGCAACTCAGGCCATATAAGACATTTACGATATCCGTTATTGATTGATATACATATATTGGAGGTCCAGGCATTCTTATTTAAGCCATTTGGGAACCCGCGACTTTTGGTATACGAGCTTAGCACGCTAACCACCTAACCCCTACACCAAGCCCCGAAGGCAATTAATTAATTAATAATTATAATTAATTAGAATCCTTTCTTTATGACAAGCGACATTAATTTAGTAGGGAGCGAAGGCTGAAAGAGTTGTGAACATTTATCTGCAGAGATATTTTGATTTATTAAAAAAAAAAAAAAAAAAAACAATTCGAATTCCATAAAAATAATAAAAACTAAAGTGTTTTATCCATAATTTGCAACTATAGATTTTTCAATTTTTTTAAACCTTAGTCAAAATATTTAGTAAAGTATTTACTTTGTAAAATAACCAATTAATTAACAGAGTCTGTTTTTAGGTGTGAGGGATAATAAATTTCTCGGCAGCTTCCGAGCCAAGTGCTGATGATTCATGCGTTAAATTGAGCATCCCTCATTCCACCTTTTGTTCCTTCATCAGGTTATTTGGACCAATTGCGTTCCTTCCACCTGAGATCAATACAAAGCCTGAAAAACTCACCTTAAAGATGGATCGTTTTTTAGACATCTTTTCTAATTGATTTTTTTCCTGTTTGAAAAATGAACTAATAGTCACCCCAATGACCTTCCTAAAATGTCAGAAGAGAAATGCTCTTTCTAATCATAGTTGTTTTATTGTATAGCTGTAACATAAATATTTATTTTGATGAAATCTTCAAAATTGAATTTATATTTTAAAAATCTGGTGCGACTGGTCGCACAGCACACAACTTTCTCTTACCTTTGATAATTGAAAATTGTGTTCTGTGCTTGCTAGAACAGATTTATTGTGTCGACATATATTTAGTTTCCGACATTAGAATTCAAACAAAGGAAAATATTTGTATTTCGTTAACATGGAAACCATTTCTTCTATCTTTCCTTTGTAGTACTAGAGTAAAGTATGCTTTGAACAATTTCAACGACAAAATAAGAATATACATTTTAAAGAGCATCTAAAAAAATAAGTGATTTTTTGAATTTTAATCAAAATCATTAAAGTCAATTTTGAGAAAATCAATAAAAACTGAAAAAGCACATCAGTAAAGTACTAGTTCTCTTTGACCAATTTTGTTCAAAATCTTCGGGTTGGGCGCTAGGGAGGTACCTAATTTAAATATAACATTAGAGACAAAATGAAACAAGACTTCTATCGGCCCGAATTATTTATTTTCCTCTGTCGACGTTTCGGGGACTAAATGTCACCCATCTTCAGAACAAAGGTGTTAAAAAATTCTTTTCTCTGCCTCCTTCAGTTGTTATGTAAGTTAGACTGTTAGTATATTTTATACTATACAGATTCCTCTGCGTTTACATTTCCTGAGCCACCATCAGAGTTAATTATTTGTAGGCCTATAGTATAAAATATACAATTATATATATATAATTAACTCTGATGGTGGCTCAGGAAATGTAAACGCAGAGGAATCTGTATAGTATAAAATATACTAACGGTCTAACTTACATAGCAACTGAAGGAGGCAGAGAAAAGAATTTTTTAACACCTTTGTCCTGAAGATGGGTGACGTTTAGTCCCCGAAACGTCGACAGAGGAAAAATAAATAATTCGGGCCGATAGAAGTCTTGTTTCATTTCGTCTTTAATCTATATTACGACCTTCCTCCACATTGTCTTTTTAAAAAAAACCCCTTACCTACTTTCTCTTACCCTATATATGTAAATATATATAGAGAGAAAGTATTGGATTCATGTCAAAAATTCGATGTCGAGATTTTGATGGATCTTCACGTTTTGAGGTCCCCTGAATCCAAAAAAGTGGTTTTCGCGACATGGTCTGTCTGTGTCTGTCTGTGGGTGGGTGGGTGGGTGGGTGGGTGGGTGTGTCTGTGTTCAATTTTAAGCATGAAGGAATTGAGCTATGAGGCTGAAATTTTATATTTAAGTTAAACACCCCCGGGACCGGGAAAATAAGCTTTTAATCAAAATCGGCCAAAGAGTACTAGTACTTTACTGATGTACTTTTTCAGTTTTTTTTCGATTTTCTCAAAATTCGCTCTAACGATTTTGATTAAAATTCAAAAATCAATTATTTTTTAGATGCTCTTTCAAATGTATATTCTCGTTTTGCCCTCAAAATTGTTTGAAGCACACTTTACTCTTGTGCTTCATAGGAAAGATAGGAGAAATGGTTGCCATGGTAACAAAATTTAAATATTTTTCTTTTTATTAGATTAAAAATCAATTATTATTTAAACGCCCATTTTTTTT